>JAAAKQ030495263.1:20521-37550 GCA_010016005.3 Zanna intricata | reverse complement strand
TACTGGTATTTTTATTTTTACTTTAGGTTGTGTAGTAAAATTGTTTCTCATATCATAGAAATAGAAGGTTATATTATTTTTCATGAATTTATTTCATTTTAGTTTACAAGTGTATAATTAATCATTTATTACTGGCTTTCAGTGGTTTAAGTTTTTCTCTTTAAACTAAAAAAATGTTAAATCAGGAACAATTATTTATTATTAATTACTGCAGAGTAATTTTTAATTCATCTTCAGTGATTTTTTTTTGTTGAATTCTTAGTTGAATTCATAATTCTTAGCTGTTTCTTTTAATATAATGAAGTATTTCCATTTAATAAGTAATTTTAAAAATGCATGTAATATTTGTACATTTAGATTATCTTAAAATTGTTTTGAAATAGTTACAATGAAATTTTAAAATTTTATTCAGATTCCAAAAATGCTAATCTTCATTAATTGAAAGTATATGATTGTTATGAGTTAATCTGTAATATAATTTTGCCTGCAGTAACAATTCATGAACCAATAAAACAAATATGAAAAAATAGATGTAACCAAACTAGTATGAAAATTTATGTACCCACTGATCATACTTTATTGTTGCTCTGAATGTAATCTTCAAACACATATTTATCTGCAAAATAAATAATAAATAATGTGCAATAATAAATAAATTTGAATGTTTATATATATATGTTAGTTTCTCCTGAATCCCTTAAGAAGTGAGTAGAGCATCCACATTAAAACGTAACATCTATGAAAATGTGATTACATTTTTAAAAAAATTTAATGTGATTACACATTAAAAAAAGACATTAAAAAAAGATTTTTTTTTTATTAATCTCTGTGCATTCATATACTTTTACTGGAAACTTCCCATCATTTAAAAAAAAAATTATATAAATGGTAATAATAAAAATAATAATAGTTAATTTGTATGAGTATAATAATACATTACAGAGGAGCGAGTGTACAATTAATCTTTAAATAGTAAAATTGTAAGTCGTTTCATTTACCATATTATAAAGTAATAATTAGTGTATAAAATTAATTTAATTCTTTTATTTATTAATTTCAATTATTTGGTAGATTTCAAAAAATTAAAATTGTTTTTAATGTGCACTGAGGTACATAGAATAAAAATATATTTAAACATTTATCTAGAGTAGCTGTGACAGTTAATTAAAAAAAAAAATTTTGTTGCTATACTTTTTACCTAAATTTTACTTGCTTTAGGGTAATGTGATACGTATTAAAGCAACATATTTTCAAAATCATATAGTTATTTCCACTTCCCTAAAGCCTTTTCATGCACAAGTAGTATTGTATTTAGACGATTTGAAGATATGTTCTAACAACTTATCTATAAATTTGTCCTGTTTGTGATTTTATTTTTCTCATTTTGATTTTCATCATCAGCCGTAATTTTTATTTGACTGCACAGCACCTCAGTCTTGTCAGCAAATTTTAAGCACTTTTTATTTTAGTGCAAAATTTCTTCCTGAAGATGAATTAATATAAATAAGACATTATAGAATAGTTGAATAACAATTACAAAATTGATTGTGATTTTTTTTTTGTGTTAAAATTAGGCCAGTAAATTATTATAAAATTAATAATTAGTAACATTAGTATTTATTTACTTATTAATGATTAAATGTGTTGATAGAGCTATTCATATTTTGAATTGACTTGTTTATTATTATTTTAAAGTTTAAACTATTGCAATATATTGTAACTCATTTATATAAATTTAACTGTAGTTTGTAATATTATTCTGCAGGGTACTTATCTTAATTGTAATTTACGTTAACGTAGATTATTTATGTCACACGATTTTAAAAATATATATATTCGATATTAGTAAGTTATTAGATTTAATTTTTCCTTACATATTATAAATTTAGTCATTTTACTAGAGGAGTTGCTTTAATTGGCTGTGCTTTTTTAAGTAGGCTGTTTCTTTTTAGTAGTATGCAATCAAGTATTTGTCGTTAATCTATGTTATAGTATATCAATAATTACTTATGTTTTAATTAGTGTGCAATTTTAAATATCTTACGAACAAAAAAAATTTACATATAAAATTATTCTATAAGTAATACCAATTTATTTTCTTCTTTTTTTTTAAATTTAACTTTATTATTAAATGCATGCATCATTTAATAATTATGTACATAAGGTCTCTGTCAACCTAAGTTGTATATAGATACAATTACTTCATTGTGTTTTATGCCTATCTTTTAATCTGCATTATTTAGAAAGCCCTGAAGTAGCATTATACTGCTGAAATTGTATTAATGATTTTATTGTAGATAATACAATTAAATTTAATTACAAAAGCCCTAATTGTAGAAAATATTAATTAAAAAAATAAATACAATTCACTTTCTAAATATACATGAAACTGTATATTTCTAAATATATATTATATTCTATCATAATACAGAAAAATCATATGTCCAGAAGAAAAATACTATTTCTTTATATTCTGAAGTTTCTAATTGCTTAAAAATTAGTGCCATTAACAACAATTTTGTAAATGGAGTCACATAAGTCAGTAAAGATCTTCAAAGCATAATTCCACATATCAAGAAAGCGATATTTTTTAAGTTAACATTTTATCATTCTGCTCAACAAAAGTTTTTCAATAAATAACGATAAAATTGGTTTGTGAAGATAATAAAAAATTATATATCTATTTTTAAAATAATTACATGAAAAAATAATTTTCTATATGTAATATTAATTTCGTATAATGTTCATATCAGTAATTGAATAGATTATACTTCAACTGTTAATTTATTATAAAATAATTTTTGTTCTATTATTCAAGCAATTAATAAATTTAATCGATTCATTTCTTTTATTTATGTGAAATTACATTGAAATTAAACGATTAAATATTTTTGTTAATCTATTTTGTTCATATAATTTATAATCCTCTCTGCAATTTAAAAATTAGATTTTGTAATCATTATTTTAATTTTTTATTAATATGTAATTTTTATCAATGCTTTGGTTTTAAAAACAGGAATTTATTTTATTTTTATATATTACATGTACATAAATACAATATATTAAATTTATAAATATATATAATACCTATTTCTGTTAATGTTATATAGCTTATATAATTATATGATGTAAAATATATTTTTTTACTATCAATAATATTTATTATTTTAAAAGTATTCACTTAAATATTTGCTTAACATAATAGTATATGTAGTGTGGCCTTATTATGATGTTTAAAAACTAGAAATAGTTGTTAATTATGTATATCTGATCATATATTAGATAATTTTATTATATAAAAATCTTTAATTTTATAAGTTTTTATATATTTTTTTGTTCAAAATAATTTAAAAAAAGTTTATGTTTAGAAAAAAATAAATATATTTATTTCTGTTGATGTATTTTATTATTTGTATTTAAATTAACTATTTTTTATGTTAATTTTACTACGATTCCGGTTTTATTATTTTTGTCATTGCAGTTACTTATTCCTATTTTTTTTTTGTGGTTTCTTAGTTTCAGAATTTTTTTACCAGTTGATTAAGTTAATATATTTGTTACCATCATAAGGATTTTATATAAATTTGTCATGATACTATGGTGCCTGTTTATTATATAATGTTACTTATTTAAATTGTAATACTGTTAAATTTCTGTCAACCATAATTTGTCTCAACAAATTTTCAATTTTTTAAAATAATCTTTTTCTTATAGTTTTTAATTCCGATTTTGGTTTATTTATGTATGTATGCCTTCAATCTCACCAGTATTTCATTAATAGTTACTTAGAACTTGTTAATCCCAAAAACAATATAGTAAGTAAAGAATTAACCCACATAATTTTGATAATTTTTCTGCTTTGTTTTAAAGAAAAGTACCTTATGCAACTGAAGAAATTTTAAGAAATTTTGTTTGAGCATGATAATTTTTGAATTTAAATCTAAAACTTCACAATCTCTCTATTGAAATATACCTATTTATGCACTATCTCTTACAATGTTACACAAGTAATTACACTTATCAAGTTTAGTTTTGTTCCTTTATTCTTGTAGATCATTGTATGTTACTTCAGAACAGTCTTAGTTAACAGGTATGTTTCATAAGAAGATGGATAAAATTAGTATCAAAAAGTGTAACATATTACATAATTAGCAGTAATTAAGTAATAATTTTCTATAATTGTTTGAAAATTGAATATAGTGCAAATAATTATTTAAAAATTTGTGGGAACATTTTTAGGAAATGTTCTTTTATTAAGGATGCATTATTATTTTATTATTTAGCACCATTATTTTTATCAAAGTAAAAAAAAAAAAAACGTGCATAATTACCTAAATAAATGTATTTAACAAGGTGACACAAAGTGCAGTGTTGCCTTATTGTGTTAGAGGTGCATAGTTGAAAACTAATCTGGTTTCAACCAGCTATTTTTAACATTAATGTCATTACGTTTATATTGGCTGCCATTCTGTTACTGAATTCTAATTAACATTGCTTCCCAGTCCCTTGGAGATGTAATAAAGTACAGGTACATTTACAATATGAACAAGCAATGCAGATAGTAGTTCGTGCATCATGAACAAGCTCTGAAGCTGCCCTAGAGATCTAGGCACTTCTGAAATATCACATGACACTATCTAATATAATTTATAATAATATTAAATGTTTAAACTTTAAGTTCATCTGCATTTCAGTTTTTGTACACATAAAATACAATACATTCTTTAACAGGTTCTTGGTAAGGTACAATTTTTATAGATAGTTTTAATTAAGTAAAACATATTTTTAGTTCAAGTTTTTTTCAGCTTACTCAACTTTATCTATTTGACGGTGCATCATTGTGAAAAACAACATTTGATAGCTACCATCTTTTACTTCATCTTTTAGGATTTATTTATTTTTTTTATTTCATCTTTGAAGATTTTAACACCTGGTGAAGAGCAGCATTAAAAAAAATATATTCTCTTATTACTGAAAATCCTGCCATGATAAGCTGAAAATTGCACTGTATTATATATTTTACCATTCACCATATATTTTCAGAAAGCTAGATCAATGTAAAGATGCATGTTGTTCATAAAAATGCCAGAAGTACAGGAGTTTTCTATTTTCCCAAAAATGTACAAAGAATTCTGGCTTAGGGAAACATCACAGTTTTCCTCCCCATCCATTGATGGTCACTTTGGGTCATTGAACTTGGTATATAAGTAGAATGCTGGGGTCTGTTGTTATTTGTGTACATTGAAAATATAATTCGGTTTATTGGGGCATGATGGTAGTGTATTCCTGATCTTATGACTTGCATCACATACTTATAAGCTTGTTAATTACAGCTAAATGGCATAGTTTAATAACACAGCCTTTATTTATACCTTGTATCTGCTCTTGGCAAAAGGTGTTACATTAGCACTGTGAGGTCTTCTAGTGGAAAAGTTGAAGTCCATTCCAATTTCTCTTTTTTGTATATTTTATTTTTTAAATTATTTTTATAATTATTATTGTGTTGTAAATATTGCGTTAACTAGAAATTTAATAGAAATTTTATTTCTTTTTTGTTTTACATATGCAATATTGTGAATACAGCTAATGGTGAAGGACTTTGTATTCACCTACTTACTTTTACTAGTTTTGAAATCCAGCCTTGGATGTGACATGAAATTTAGATGAAGGTATGAAAATAACCTTAAGTAAAACTGTTCCTTTACTTATATATATATTTAATGGATAACACTCACATTTGTTTTAAAAAAAATATTTAAACTGTAATTCATTTACATATTATATTCATTGAAATTTCTTTTGTTAATAAAAAACGATTTAATTATTATTATTATTTTTCTTTTTATTAATAACTATCTAATTTTTATTTTAATATTTTTATGTTTCAGGAAAGTCAAGTAGTTGTATCATAGCTGATGAAATGTGTTCTGTTGATAATTTTCCTGCTGTAGTTAATATTAATTCATCTGTAAATAAAATAATTAATCATTTATCTGATAAATCACCGGCAAATGTCTGTTTCGCTTGTAACAAGAGTTATAAATGGCGTAGCGGTCTTAGAAAACATCTTAAGTATGAATGTGGTAAAGAACCACAATTTCAATGTCCGATGTGTTCAAAAAAATGTAAATTAAAAGAAAATTTAAAGAAACATTTTATTCATTGTCATTCATCGTCTATATGATAGATTAACTTACATTCAGTATTTTGTTGTTAATTGGGATTCTAGATTTATGAATGCAGGTGTAAATTTTTTGTTCTTTTAAAGCTATATGAGATTAATCATCTCTGGTTAAAATAATTGTTTACAAATAAATTGGATAAATGTTTTTAGTAATAATATTAAAATAAAATTTCAAAAAATTGATTTTGCTTAAGAAAATAATGGTCTTTTTGCTTTTTTTTTTCTTTTGGATTGTATTTATAGCTTAAGGATAATGTTTATTATTCAGAAAAAACATTTTTTAGTATTTTTTGTTTTTTGGTATATATAGGAGCTAAAATTTTTAAAAATTTCTAAGAGCATTTCTTTATTATGTAAAATCGTTATTTTATTTGCCCCATCCCATCGTAATTTTAAAAGATTTACTTCGGTTGCTATTTTTTATTTTACATTCCGTGTACGGCTAGATTTTTAAAAAATGATTTCTTACTGATTGAAGAAAGTGTATAATATTTTCTGTTCTAGTCTTTCTTATAATTATAATGCGAGTAAAGCATTTGAGATAGAAGTGAGCTAATCTGATTTACTTTGAGAAGAATGATGTTCACTATTTGGTCAGTCCCTGTGATGATCAGTAAAAAAAGTTCACATTCGTAAGGCCGAATATTGAATTTTAATAATCTTAGCTTGCTTAGATTTAGTAGAATGCGAGCGTGTTGAACTTAATAAGCACAGCACAGTATCGTTTTTATTCTTCAGCTGCAACCCGTGTTTCATGTCAGGACGCCTTTATAAGCACAGCATAGTATCGTTTTTATTCTTCAGCTGCAACCCGTGTTTCATGTCAGGACGCCTTTAATCATTTCAGCAATTGATATGTGTATATTTCATTTACAATTAACTATTTATTTATTTTACGGACTATTTCAAGGATTAGTCTATTTACATTTTAATCTCTAAATTGCAATTAAATGTAATTTTTAAAAGATTATTTTAAATATTTAATCTTCAGTTAAATAACTTGTTATATTACTGTCTCACCTGGATGTTTTACACTGATACTTAACTAGGATTATTCAGTACTATTAGGTTAACTATAAACTGTTTTTTTATAAATATATTTATTTATTTACAAATAACAATATTTCATTTTTTGCATTTAAAAATGCAGTATTATTTACTGTATATATGGTAAGTAAAATTAAATTTGTTTGGAGTTGTTTGTTTTCATTGCATTTTAATAAATATGGAATTATTTGATATAAGTAATAAAAACACATTTCATCTGTTTTGTGTACTCATTTATTATGTTACAAATTATTAATGTTATATCTTGTACTTATAATTTACCATGTTAATGTTGCTATTGTTAGAATATATCCATCCGCTCTAGTCTTACGTTATACCGTATATACCAAATAGATTATATTTGAAATAAAGTATAGTTATAATATTAAGGTAATGCATTGTTATTTTTCCTCATTTTTTTATGAATGTCTTCATGGAAGTGCTTTTGCGGTAATACTGATTTTTTTTTTTTTTTTTTAATAATTTGGTAATTTGTAGAAATAAATGGATTTATAATTTTAATTTTGTTTAAAATCTTGTTACAGCTGAAAAGTTGGCGTTTCAGTTCAATGTAATTATTCTTTTTTTTTTTTTTTTTTTACTTTCTATTTATTCAATGCTTGGAGAAAATTTTCACTTTTTATTATTATTTCAACTAGTTTTTCAAGCTGCTGCCAAATCTGGGTGTGTTTGTGTATAGGCAAATTCAATTACTGCTACTGGCTTGCCAGGTCTGACCGTAGCTGCAGATATAATGCAATATAAGTGTAAATTTACCGGTAAATAGGTAGTCCTGAATATACTCAGGTCGACTACTCCTGAGACTTTTGGTTAATTGTAACCTAACCACCAAATAACACCGGTATTCACAGAGTAGTAGTCAGTTCATTTAAAAGTAATTGCCTTTACGAGGACTCTCGTAACCCTAGAACTCTCGACTTCGAAAATCCGCTGAGTTTGCGATGACAAGTTTAACTACTAGACCAACCCGGTAGGTAGTTCTTGTTATTTGGTTAATATTTATCAATATTTTATAACAGTTACATCAAATTATTAATCGAAATATTCTCTTTATTCTTATGTAGAACCTCTTAAAAGTGATTTATGTTGGGGGGATTTATGTTACGATCCAAAAAAAAAATATTTTTCGGAAAAATTCCTTCTTTGGTTTATTTTTATTTTCTTGTACGAAGTAAAGCAAGTATTGTGATTGCTAAAAATTTCGGTTTTCAGATTTCAACGGAAATATCTATTTTGACCATCCCTGAAATCCATTTTGACTAGTTTCGGCGTGACGTCGGTATCCAAAAAAAAAAAATTGGATTTTGAACTTTTTCTTAACTGCAGTAATAAGTGCTAATTTAGAACTTATATAGAACTATATATCATAAGTTTTACTTATTTTGATTGGCTCCAGAGATTTATTGATAATTATTAACCCGTGATTGTAAAATTTTTTTTACAATAAATAATAACTCAATAATTTTAACAATAAAAACAAATGACAAAAAAATCAGGAGTTATTAGTGATAAAAATTTTAGGTATTTTTAAAACTGTGTATGTATAATTTAATAGGCATTTTACGTATGTATATATGTAATAGATATACTGAAACATATGATTATTTAACATTAATCAAAAATTATAATTTACAATCATATTATTGTTGAATTTTCTAGTTTAATTTTATTTAGTTATTATGGAATTTCTGATTAATTTTATCTTCATTAAAATTAACTACAGAGTGACTGAAAAATAGACCCTCACAAAAAAAAAAACATGTACACTGAGGTGTACATACCCAATCTTTAATAAATTGCAAAAAATTCTTATCTTTTAGTTCATTACTCCTTTTGATATTATTGAACAATATTCTCGGAAGTCGGAGTTGATCATCATTTCGTTTATTTGTTTTTTTGTTGCCAGTTATTTAATCGGTCTGTGGTTTGACATAGTTCTTAATTTGATCTTAATTTGTGTACACGTTTTCTAGTTTTCAAATTTTCCCTCTCTTTATATTCATCATCCTCTCTTGAAACTTATTATTCTTTCTCTTTATTACTTATCATCTCTTTATTTTTCCTTTGTTCGTAACATTTTCTTTCTCTTCATATTCATCTTCTTGTTTTTTTTTTCAGATAAATTTCTTCATGTTATCTTTCTTTTTCCTATATGATTGTTTATTTTTCATTTTTGATTATTCACCAAATAATCCAATAATAAAAATTGAATATGTTACATTGTAAGATGGAAATTAACATTTGCAACTAGTATAAAGGATTTCACTAAACGGAATAGTTTAATTATTATAACTCTTATTTATACGACACACCAGAAATCTGAAAATTTTGTTAATCAGCAATTCACGAAGATACGAATAATATTGATCTAGTAATAGGAGTAATAAAGGGGCTTTTATTCTATCCCAATATTTCATGTAAGATCGTTGAATTAATGATTATATAAGTATTTGATGTTAATAAAAACCAATATTTCAACAATTGTGTAACTGTCCACTTTATTAATGGATTGGGGATCGTATCTCACTTTTAAATGAAATAGTTTAAATGAAGCGTTGCAAAAAATGCGTAGCAAAATCTAAAAAATTTTGATTTTACAAAACTAAGCTCTCATTGAGAGCTTTTCAGCCATATAAGGCGTGTAACTTAAAGTACTTATTTTCATTGGTTCCAGAGTTATAGCCAAATAAAATTTTAATTAATGAAATATTTGGATCTTACAAGGGGAAGGCATATCGGTTCGAATCAGATTTTGTCTCCTTTTTTAAAATTTAAATATATCGATTTATCAATAATAATTAACCTCTGATTGTAAAAAATTTCTTACTATAAATACAATTCAATAAAAAAAAATCAGAAGTTATTAATGAAATAAAATTTTATGTACTTATCATTAATAAAAAAAAAATGTGTATATGTAATTTAATAGGCAAACAAGGAAATCATGTGTGGTGTTCACATTAGACTTTTTTGAATAAAAAATCTAGTTCCGAGATCTTGTTTTAATTTTTCAGCTGTAAATGCCAACGACTTATTTCATTTATTTATATATATATATATATAACTGCAGTCAGATACTAATAAACACATTGCACTCTTTAATTTGAATGAATGTTGCAGTTGAGAGCACGCTAATTATTAATATAATAAACTGCATAAGAAAACCTGCGTTATATCGAACAACCCGTCGACAAAAGATCAATTGACATATTAAGATACGATACGTCATGATGAAATTCTTTTTCTAATTAACATTATATAGAAATCATCAGAACGTTTAGGAATTTAGTGGGTTAGTTGGTTGCTTTTTTTTTTTTTTAATTTAATTAAAATATTTGAACGGTTTTCCATTAAAATAACTTTTTATTAAAATTTATTATTAGCTAAAAATAACGACACATAATCAAAATGGAATCGTAAACGATTCCGTGGTGTGCTTCTTAAATAAAAATGATTGACGGCAAAATTACTTTTATAAATGTTTTATAATGTTTTTTAAGCATTTTTAGTTATAAATTTTATTACAAAATATAATTAGCTACGATGAGAAAAGGATAAGTTTCAAAGAAGCTATGGAACACGGATTGAAAGAAAAACTTTGAGGATTTGTTTGAGGTAGATATATAAATAACATATACGGATGAAGTATACTTCAGTTATAACGTATCATATATATTACTGTTAAATAAGGTGTCTTGCGTAGCCGTAATGTGTGAAGCCTTTCTTCGAAAGAAATAATTATCTAGACCTTATCTTAGTAATGGAAATGGAAGACTAAAAAAAAACTTCACTTAAATACATTCTAGAGCAGAACGAGATAAAGTGTTTGTTGTATTTTATTACGACAAATTTATTGTTTTTATCTTTTTTTAATTTTTTTATTTATTCACCACATAAGCTTGGGAATATTACATGGAATATGAAATATTTAAATTGAATATTAATTTATACGCATTATTTATTACTCTTACAGTAATTAAAATAATATGTATTGAATGAAATTATTATTTTTTATTGATCTAAAACTTTTTTATCTGTGCGTTTGTCTTTTTTGAATCACTTGTGACCGTGAGATATGAATAATATATTGTCTAGTCGTGTCATATCGTAATATTCTTAATTGATCTCAGAGTAAGGGAGTCACAGAAACGATGGAGACATTAACCCGATTTTATATATTAAAGCTAGACTGTATAGGTAATATCACTGCTTTTCAGTAATGCTAATTGTATACTTTACCCCTTTACATGTAGTAATTGGTACACAGCTAGTGTTCCGATCTGTCATTTCCCAATTTGAAATACGAAAATATCTTTTTCTAATGCTCCATCAGTATGATATGTATCGATACAAATGAATACTTATTGATCGATTTTGAAAAGTTGTGAAGTAGATTGTGCGTAAACGTGAAAAATGAATAATGATGATAAATTTTTTATTAGTCTCATGCTGTGCTTACTATCGGCGATCACGTGGCTAACCGGTAGATATCGGGCGGGTCTTGCAGTCCGCCTACGCGCATGCACACGCCTTCCTCTCATCAAGCCAACTGACTACCACTGCGGCATACCCCTACCAAGCGCTATAGTTAGTATTAGTTAGCTATAGTTAGCGCTTTTAGTTAGTATTTAGAGATTGAATGCGCTTGTATTCACCCTCGGACCACTAAGACTACCATCAGGAGAAGACCAAAAAGAAGAAGCACCTTGGCCGGTCCAACATGAGATCTGGTGGTGCATGCCGACAACCCGGCCCGAGCAGCAGGCTCGGCATGAAATCCGCTAGCACCAGGAAGCGTAACGGTGAAGACGGAATCGGACGAGCACCGCTCGAGAAGTTCCGCCTCGGCCACGCCGACGGAAGACATCGACCCGATATTGCTGGGCTCTGGGACCACCACTATAGCGCTGTAAGGGGACTTAACTGCCGCTGAGGAGAATCTCAGTTCGATTCCAATGGATGAGCCGCAACTCTCCGACAATCCCCCGTCGAGCCGAGCCGACTTCGCTGGAGACCAGCAAGCATATTCAACAGCCCTTCTCAGGCCTATAGACACAAACAGCTCTTTTCACTGTTACAAACAGCCCAATTTTAAGGCTGCCACAAGGTTCTAAGGTGCCACATGTCTGAGCGATTCAGTGATATTATATTCAACTAATTCCATGTTGAATCTGGATTTTACCAGCTTCAAAGGCTGCCCGATTGTTTGCCTAATTATTCATTTTCCTCCCTGTAGTATTCAAAACTGCTCTTGTATACTAATCGTACTTCTTGACCATTATCCACAGTCAACATCTATTTGTAGCATTGATATTTTAAAGTGTTCAACCAATATCTGGATATTGAAGTGCAAAAGGGAGAACAATTATTTTAATAAATTTTCGACATAAATATTAAGGCTGAGCAACAGCCTATATATTAATTAATTAACAGCCTATATTAACTTTATATGTATATGCTTTTTTAAATCAAAATAGTCATATGATATTTTAGTGTCATATAGCTATAGCAACCTAGACCATTATTATTCACAACATTCTGACTATTGGCCTACCCTATATCCTAGCAAAAAAATCTTTAAACTAGTCAAGAAATTTAAGTAAAGTTCACGAATAATATAAAAATGGTGACTGTCAAACATGGTAGGTATATTTTACTTCAATAATTTTTTTTTGGTATGTTTATACTTATAATATGTGGGAATGAAATTTTATAACAATAAAGTCTGTCATAGAATATAATGTTATATATTAACAATTATTATTTATTTTTTTATTATTGTTATGAAATCTGAGTGTTTTTACAAAATACTTATAAAAAAAAAAAAATAGTCCTCTTTACAGCTAACTAAGGGCACTATGCTAAAGTAAATTATTAGTTTTATTTTGTGGTAGTTTAAAATAATTTTTTTTTTATAATTATGGAAAGTTTAAATTATATTTAGGAGTACAATTGTAAATTGTACTACTAAATGTAGAGATTTAAAAGGTATGTAATTGATTATTTTTTTAAAACAAGTTATTTGTTCTAAAAGTAAAATATCTTGATTTTTCATTAAAAAGAAATGATAAATTCAAAAGTGATGTGTTTCTATCGTTTATGAATTTTTTAGATAAAAGTTTTTTTTTTGTTTTGACATTTGTTATACAAACTTTTATTTTTGTTCTTGTTTAATATTTTGTTTATTTTATTGAATCAGTGTATGTAAACTGACTTAATTATATTTCTGTGGTTGCAGGGACTGATAAAGCAGTAGCTTTAGTACAAGCATTGTTTCATAATAATAGTGTAATCGATGCAACAAATTTAAGTGATTATAGTAATAACCATATCATTTCATCAGACAGACGGACACAACAACCACTTTATCATTGTAATGTTTGCAACAAAGGTTATAGATGGCGTAGCGGTTTATCAGAACATATGACTTACGAATGCGGGAAAGAACCTCAATTTCAGTGTCCTATTTGCTCAAAAAAATGTAAATTGAGAGGCAATTTGAAAAAGCATATCATTAATAGACATCATGTAGTTTTATAAATAATTTTTTTCTCAACTAATTTTTGCAGTTGATTATTTATATTTTGTTCTACTCTTTTGGGGAATTGCTGCACACAAAATATCTGCAGTACATTAGTTATTCATCAGTATCTGAAGAACTTAAGTATTTTGGCAAAGATTACAGTTGAGCAACATTTAATCTCTTTATTTAAATCAATTCTTTAAATAAATTCAATTACAGTTTGAGAGAAAATTACTGGCCTTTCTCATTTTTAATATGGAAAATTTTCTGTAATGCTATTTCACCCCATCAGACTTGTTAATGAAGACTTGCTTAAGAATTTTATTTATAAGAAGACTGGTATTTAATCTTATGACAATCTTTTGTTTTAATAACACTGCTTATTGCTGCAGGTGTTGAACAAAATAATTAAAATGAGCTTATTTTACTAATCAACTAGAGTTTTAAATAATTCAGAAAATTTTTTTATAATTGAAAATGATACTGATAATAATATTTAATCAATATTTTATTATAAATTAATAAATTAAAATCAATGTAATTTTATTATTATAAATCAATAAATTTAAAAAAATTAAATCAATTTTATCAATATAATTGATAATAATAATAATAATGATAATTGGAATAATTATTGCTATGCAAGATAAATATTATTGGTTTCAGAAACTATGACCAAATAAAAAATGTTGAAGTGTAATGGTATTTTAATGGTTAGTGACCAAATTTTATGTTTGTCAACAGAAATCTTTTCTGTTCTTTTATATCTTATGGTATTGTAAATTTCTTCTTCCCATTATTAGAGGTGTTATTTTTACTATATTTTATTAGATGAAATGACACAGCTGCTAATTACATTGTATCATAAGCATTGAAAATGTTAAAAAATTTTACTACCTTTAATGAAGGTGATTTTGATTTTAATGTGTACAAAATTATGAAAATAAAAATGTACATTTAATTTTAATAATTCTTTCATTTTCAATATTATATTGCCTTATTCACGAGCTGTTAAAACCTAATTATTGTCTCTCTAATTTATCCTTACAGATCAGTCATAACTAAGTCTGCTAATTATAATTTTAAAATATTGATAAAATGGCATTCTGATTTAGTTAAAAGTATATTTGATCTTAAATGGTTTTGACACAAGGTCCTGGTACATCTTAAAACAGCTGATAAACAATGATGCTATCAATTTTAAATATTTAATTTTGAGGATGTTGAATAAACTTTCAGTCATTGATAAATCAATTAATTGAAATTTGCTTGGATATTTTTAATGAAAGAATAAATATTAATAAAAAAATGATCATAATCAATTACCCTTAAACATTTAGAATTGGTTGTGAGAAGTGCCAGTATTGTAAATCATTTTAATAATGATCATTATTTTGTTTTAATGTATTTTTTTAAAGTTAACTTTCTGTGTGAGGATACATAGTTTACCATTAATTATTTTCCATAATTGGTGTGTTTTAAAGAAATATTTAATTATCTGTGTGATTGTTTTTCAAATCATGGAATATAATGAGAGTTAGTTTACTTTTTTTTCTTAGTATCCTAATTTCTACTAAATTTTAAAATTATTTAATAAAATTTTCTTTTTACTGATTAAATTAAAGTTTTATGAGATATTAATTTGTTTTGTTTACGCACTGTATTTTTTTTTTTTCATTTCATTGTTTGTTTTAATTTATATTGTCATTTAAAGCTGAAAACATCAGTTTTGTTGGGTATGTTTATAGCTTTTATCTTTTCATTTTGTTTGTGAAATTGATTATTTGCTTTTAATTATTGTTATGTAATTTTTCAGTTGATTGTACTTCATTTTAATGTGATTATTAATGTAGGGATTTACATTACCCTTTTTTTTATCACATATTTATTTTTGTCTGTGTATTTTTTATTCATTTTTTTTTCCTCCCCATTATTTATATTTTTTATTTTTATTTGTACATTAAATTGTGTTGTTTTGTAACTCCTATCATACTAATATGCATCAAGTTAAAAAAAGAATGAAGATATTTTAATACTCAGTTTTAATGTTAGAAAATGCATTTCATTTTACTTTTATTGTAATAAAATATATCTATTTATTTTATTTTTTTGCTTTCTTATTCTAGTTTTTATGATAATCTATTCACAGAATCATAATAGTCTGTTAATATACTATATTAATAAATTATTTAATTATATATTTGTATTAATTTAATACGCAGTAATCCCTTGTTAATGTTTTCTGTTATTAAAATTCACTAGACTTTGTTGTATTTGGATAATTACATAAAAAATAATATACTTGTAAGTAAATTATAAGTCTTTATTAAAATGTATGAATGATGCTTATTTATTTCTCTCAAAATAATATAATGATAAATTCCTTCAGACATAAGTAATTCTTGTAAACAACATGGTGATGCTGAACAAACAACCAAACTAAAGCATGCTAACTAAATAAAATAGGAAGTGATTTTCCATTTACTTTTCTGAGCTAAATATTATATTACACATAGTTGAAAACTCTTTTAAGTAGTTGACATTCAGCCTTACAAATGAAACCAATCTGTTCACATAGTGACTAACTTTTTTTTTTTGCGAATTCCTGTAAGAAAAAAACAACTCTTAACTAACACCCCTTTCATTTCATGTACTATACATGTATCATGTCTATTAAGCGACGATGATGGATATGCAATTTATATTGTAATATGACCTTTTTGTAATGAAACAGTGCCATATATATATATATATATTCTAGTATTGGGAAACATTAAAAATGTAACTCATAAATTATCACTTTATGTATTAATTTATTAAAAATTACATTATACATGCATCTGTTTATCTCTTAGTTATAATATTTGTTCAGATACATTTAAGGAAGAATATTGTATAAAAAAATTGGAAGAATATTGTTTCCATATTATATTTTATTGGGGAATCATTTTTTAATGCTTTAACTAATTAATAATAAATTTTATTATTTGTTGTTCAGTCAGATATTAACTTTTGTTTTTTATTTCTCAACTAGTGAATATTCATTCAAAGCTTAAGGCTGATTTGGATATTTGTGGGCATGTTTATTTTTACTCCCCATTTCTCATTGCAATAGTACTACTTTGATTCTGTAATAGAAGCAAAATTAGGTATTCAAAAGAAATACAGGAAGCTGTTTTTTTGGCAGATTAGCCAAAAACTGTTAAAACAGTGCTAAGCAGGTGGGTTTATTTAGAACAGTGCTAAGCCGGTTG
>JAAAKQ030495263.1:0-20421 GCA_010016005.3 Zanna intricata | reverse complement strand
TTTTTGGCAGATTAGCCAAAAACTGTTAAAACAGTGCTAAGCAGGTGGGTTTATTTAGAACAGTGCTAAGCCGGTTGTTCTTAGATGCATTAAAACAATTATACTACTATAGACCGTGATGAATTGTGGCAGTGCGTTGTCTACATGAAGAGGAAGCAGGTCCAGTGGCTTGTAATGCAATAACATTATAACATTTTTTCATAGTGTTTTGGGAAAGTAAAAATAAAGTAGTATAAAAATAGATAGTGGTGCTATAAGAGGGCTATTCAGCCCTCTTATAGCACCATTTTAGCATTGAATGACTACTGTTTATTTGTTAGGAGGACAATGATTTGAAATTAATGAAAAATTTATCACGTTATGTATAACTGGCTTCAAACATGCCCACTGCTTTCTATGAAACAGGATTAAGAAAACTGCCTATTCAGTGTCTGAAATATTTAAAAGTTATTGGAACTTATATAGAGAGAATAATCTTAAGAATTCAAAGAAATATTCATAAATTGAATTTCGCAAACAAAGTTCAGTTTATATTCAATTGACTGTTAGATATTAGTCTAAAAATGAAGACTACCATAGGCTAAATGATTTTACTTTTGGTTCACATTCCTCAGAAATATTTTTGGGATTGATTTGTTTTTATGAAAATTTATTATAATTGTGAGTAATGAAAAAATATGTAATAAATTAGTTAATTAAATTAAATCAATTAATATCAACTTTGCAGAGGACTGGAGAACATTCTTTGCATAGATTGTTGGTATTTGACGCCAAGAATCATTAAGTACAGGAATTTTCCCTCAGGCTTTTAAAAAGCCACAATGTAATATATACCTGGTATCCCATTCATCCTTCTTCATTTGTAGGGGAGGGGTGATCGATATAAATACGAGTACAAATGTAATGACTTTCTTTGTATGTGTATATTAGTAAATGATTCTTAATATATTTTTACAAATACTCTTAAGTTAGTAAGGATGTATTATATTTTCTTAAGAAGTATCGTGTTTTCTTTTACAGGATTAGAAATGGTCGAAGCATTTTATTCACCGGGGAAAAATGATGCCGAAGAAGAGATAATGCAGTCTAATGGAAGAGATGTCAGAAAATTTGTAATTGAACAGAATGGAATGTTTGTGTGTGGTATTTGCTTTAAACAGTATCGTTATAAACGTGGTTTAAAACGTCATTTACTTTTTATATGTAATAGACCACCACAATTTAAATGCCCAGTTTGTTTTAAAAAATGTTCTTTGAAACATAATCTCAAAAGTCACATTATATTTTGTCATGGACTTCATTACTGGAACCAATTTTCAGATTCAGATTTTAGATGAGTTTCTTTTAAATAAAAATGTAAGTTATTTATCCTGATATTTATTTACTGTTAAAAATAGTCATTTTTTAAATTAAATGTATGTAAATGTAATTAAATCATTTAAAATATGGTGTTGTATTAAGAATTGTCTTTTCAATCATTATTACTTATAGTTTTTGTTTTTTGAATATTAATGTTCCTTTTTCCTATTTCCATGTCACCATTTATGCTTTTTCACATGCATATATGTGTGTGTGTTTATATTGACTTTGAACTAGGTGAGTTAAAACCAGAGCTTAATATTTTTTTTTTTATTTCTGTAAATAAACATATGTGAATTCGACAATTAATGTCAGAGTCAAGGATTTTGAATGCGGTAGAGATGTAAATTCTTTTCAAGTTATCTTACTGACTGCAAGATTTGGATTAAACATTTTCTTTATGGTATCTAACAAATCTGTTGATGTAATTGTGATATATTGCTATACTAGTTAAGCAGAAAAATTAATTTATTATTAGTGTTGATACTATCACAGTTTGTTTCATAAATATAAAAAAAACCGACTTTGAATGAGGACAATAATCTTTTGTATTGTCTTGAATTTGACCTGAAATCATTTTTTCATCTAACAATGAAGCTGAAATTGAACTTCTGTGTATGTATCTCAAACATTTCAATTTTCACAAAGAGCCCTAGATTTTTATCATATATTTTACATTTTCTAGGTGCCCTGAAGATTTATAGAACAATAAAATTATCTGGTTTAAAAAAAAAATACTACATAGAAAATGCAATATTTTCTTAACATCATGCATAATTTATTTTGAATTCACTGATGAAACACTGACAGACTTAACTAAAATTTTACATATTTTTGTGTAATCTTTTTTTTTTGTGGTTCCTGTTGAAAAAAATTATAGCACCATCTTATAAAGAAACTCTTGTTTAATTTCAGTGATCTATAGGATATGCTTTATTGAACATAGATTTGTGTGATGGACATGTATATACATACACACACACATATAAAACACAACTTGACCACCAACCACAATAATGGAAAAAACTAAAAAAAATAAATACCAATAGTTGACTTTTGCAAGATCCCGCATCATCAGTCCAAAACACAATTCTATAACACATCAACAAGTGACAAAAAGAAATAAAAACTTTAAAATTTAGTAAACATAAACACTAAAAAAAACCACAAAATTGTTAACAAATTCACAGCTCTTTAATTTTTATTTCTTTTTTGTTATTTGTTGATGTAATTATAGAATTCTGTACTGACTGATGATGATGATGATGATATGGGATCCGCAAAAGTCGACTATTGTTATTAGTTTTTTTAGGGGTTTCTGTTATTGTGGTTGGTGATTAAGTTTTTTTTTATAATTTAATTACCACAGTTGATGAATTATTTTAATTTCAAAAAGTTATTATGTGTGTTTTTTTTTATTTTAGTTAATAATTGTATGAAAGATAATAATAATTTTTTTTTTCATTGTGTATTCTAAGTATGTGATCATATAATAATCTGAATATTGATTTGTGTTTTTGATATTACACATGCTCCATCATAGTTCTTTTCTCTTGCATGTCTTAGTTTCCCATTTTATGTGTATAAAATCCTTTCACTGTGGGAAGGAGGAATGTATTTATTAAAGATAACTTGTTAAAGGAAGTATGGTTTAATGTATTTATATAATAGATAGAATTAAAGATATTGAAGAAAGACTTGTTATCAAATTATAACTGAAAGTGTAAAAATTATTATTAGTTTTAGAAAATGATTGAATGGCTTGCTAAAATTTTAAAATGTATTTTTCGATTAGGCTATAGTATAGTATTAGTTTATTAACAGATAAGGATACTGAATAGTATGGTAAATTTTTTGATGATTTTGCAACATCTGTAAATCTTTAAATGTAAAACAGGTAAATTTCTTTGCTTAGTCACATTTTATAAACCAATAGCTGTAAAATTCTGAACATAAGCGTTGTTGGGTACAATTTCACTATATTCAGCATTTATTGAACCTTAACTAATGATTTTAAAAAAAGGAATTAAGGATTTAAGATCTTTGTGACTATGGGATTTATGTGACTCTAATAAGAGATTTATGAACTACATAACTAGTTAGCAAGAATTTGTTATCCATCGCATGGACAATTCTGTCTTGATTTTTATGTGACTACACCTGTATGAATGTAAGTAATATGAATAATATCACACATTTTTTAGTGCCTCTGTAAAGGCTTTTATCATTACAATGTGTAGAGTGAACATTTTGATTTCATTAAATAATTAAAATTTAATAGCATTAAGTGATTTCATGATTATTTAATTTTAATTTAAAATTTTTTGACATTTGGGTCTGTATTAAAATAACTGTTATTCCATTAATTTATATAATTAACTTTTGATTATAAAACTGATATCAATGAAAAAACAAAGAGTTCTACTGTTCTTTATTTTTAATTTATCTTGCAACTTAGTTTGATTAATACTTAAATGATTTCCCCTCAAAGTAGTTTAAAAAAAATTTTTGTTTTTTGCTCATTTTAAGTTCATTATACATACATTAAAATAAGTAAATAGATAGAAAAAAATAAATGATTCCTTCCCTAACAAATGTGTATGTTTTTAAGATCATGGGACATACATTGTCTGAGATCATTGTTATTTCATATTTTTCAATATTCAGTATTTGGTGCAGAGCATGGAGGTAAAAAATATTAAAATTGTCGACTAAACTGTTATCATTTTTGAAACTGAAATAAACATTAATTTTTGTAACATAATTTTTTTCACATTTTTCAGGTGAATTCTTACCAGAAATTTCCAACTTTAATTTTGAGGATGGTTTTTGTGAAGATTCTAATTTATTTTCTCCAAGTTTTATTAATGATGATCATGATAAAAGTGAGATCACTGAGATAAGGTCAAGTGTAATTATTGAAGGATCCAATCAGTTTACATGTTTAAATTGTCGTAGAACATATAAACATAAAAGAAGCTTATGTTCTCATATTCGTTATGAATGTGGGAAACCTTCGCAGTATAAGTGCCCGATTTGCGGTAGAGTTTGTAAATTAAAACATCATTTAAAAAATCACATGTTCAATAAACATCCTGGATTACTTAAACTACAATAAAGAATTTTTCTCTTTAATTCTGTGTGAAGATTTTTTTCCCCATATTGGCATGTTTTGGCTGTTTTTTTTATGTGAAATACTAACATTATGTTTCATATGCATTATGTTGCTTGTTTAATACTAACAACAGTATGTTTTGATTAAAGTAGTGGAAAATATTTTTTTAGATGTGTTGACAGAATATTTTTCTAGGTGATTTGTGCAAACCTTATCTATTCAAATAAAACCATTACAGCTTGTTAACCTGTTCTTGTGACATACACCAGTCCACTTAGATTGTTGCTATAAATATGATCATATCTAGAGTTCAGTGTCACATTTTAAAATTATGACTTTTTAAGAAAAAACATTTTCAAAATGTTATATACTTAAATAGTCAATCAATAGATTGAAAGAAATTTAAAAAAAAACTTATTTATAACTGCCTGGTTTGAATGTTGGTTTCATATTTTTTACCATTATCTTATTCTACAAATATATGAATTAGGTGGAATAAGGAGAGCTGAGAGCTCTCCTCTTTAAATTTTCAAGATAAGCCGAAATGCTTAATTATAAGCATTTCAGCCCCACACTGGACTTTTTATTCAACTACCAGGTACAATACAATACTATGATAAATCCAAAAATGAAACTACAGCAGTTCAAACAGACAAAAACTTTTTCAGAAAAGCGATTGCATATATTCAAAATCCAATGAACTTTGCTCGGATGGGATGTGTCAAACTGGGAGATGAGTAGTCAAAATGGCATTATCTAAGATGGAAGTAAATATTACCCATTGACTATTTTCATTGATCTGTTCTAATATACTCCTAAACAACTGCTCTTCTTTCAAATAGTAAAGAGTCACTTGGTAACAAGCATAGGATAATGTTGTGAGTTTTAATCCTCAGAATTATGTGACATGAGAAAGTATCTAACTGAGTTATAAATCATTTGGACAACACCACTAACCACATTCAGATTGATTACCTTATAAATTTTCAGTTTTCAAGCTGCCCATTTTTTATCTGAAATAAAATAAATGTCTTCATTAGTTGCTTTCCATCTTGGCATCAGTCCTCAGATTAAGGTAAGGTAGGATTAACTAAAAAGGAAGGAACAGATACATTTATTACTTATTAAAACAAAAAGTTTTTTGTGTATTTGTATTTAATGAATTATTTGTGATTATAAAATCTGTTAAGGTTTCTTTCTGATTTTATAAACAAGATATGGCTTTCACTGTGAAAAAATTATAAATCTTTGAAAAACACACCTAGGAAAAAATGTATAACCATATAAACTACTTTAAAATAAGATTTAAAATTTTGAAATGAAATAAAATAAATGAAACCAGGTGTAATAAATTCAACTTTTAAGTAACTTAAGTCAAAATTTTTTACTCCTTGTGGCTATCTTCATTGGTTGAAGCTTCTGCTCTTACATCCAATATGAATTGATGGTAGGTTTTTTGAGTTAGGCATACTCTCATATATAAAATGTGTTCAGTAAGTATGTTGGTTTTAAATTGTGTCTGCTTATTTATTGCATAATGCTTTTTTTTTGTATCTTTCATAATGGTTGGATATAAAGATTGATGTTATTTTTTTGTGTATGTGATGTTCTTTTAGTAAAATACGAGTAGTCATTGTATTTATTAGATTTTGTATTGTTTGGTTTCCAAAAATGTATAACTTTCTATTATCAACGTATTAATTATTCCCATTAACAACTATGATGAAGAGAAACTAAAAAAAAATACATTTTTTCATACTGCTGGTGTTAATTATTTGTTTTATTCTAATTTTTTAATTTGGAAAGAAAAATAGATATGAATCTTTTAATTTCAGCAAGGTATATTCGACCATGAAGTCCTGATTCTGATATAGTGAAAATTACAATGTAGTGGTAGTTGTAATAACTGTAGTTATAGTGTTTTTACTTAGAAATTGATTTCTTTTTTCTACAGTTGGAAATTACATCATTTGTTCAAAAAATGAAATATATTTATGTATGTATTTATTTTTACTAGTTTTAATAATTATGTATATTATTGTAGATTATTTAACATTCATTCGGTGTAATTTTAATCCTTATCATTTTATAATGTAAAGTAATATTTTTCAATAAGTCTATAATTCAGTCTAATATTTAATGTTCTGTGAGATTTTTTATTCATTTTATATCTTTTATTTTATATTTCTCAATAGATTAATTTTATCCTAGTTTCTCTAAAATATCTGTTTTCACGTTCTTTATTTCATTGCCTATTTAAATAACAATAATAAAAATAATTGTCATTTATTATTGAATAAAAGTATTAAATTACTATAACATTATTATGTTGTATGTTATAATGATGTACTTTTCATTGTCCAGATAAAATTCATGTACAGTGTTGTTTAATTGAAGTCATTACAACATGTATATTATATTTGTTAACCTACTGCAATGCTAATTTTATTTCAGTATTTACAGGAATATCTAAATTGGAAGAGGAAGAAAAAGAAAAAAATGTTGGTGATGTTAGTGATGAAGATTATCTTGAAAATGAAGATGAAAATGATGTTTCTGACAAATCTTTATTCGATAGCAGTTACAATAATAAAAATCATCTTCAAAAATCTTCTCAACCAAATAATTATGAATTGTTTGAAAGATTTTATGAATACGTTTGTGAAAATTGTAATCGAAAATATATTAATAAATCAAGCCTTATCGCTCACCAAAGAAACGAATGTGGTGATGTAGCTAGATATAAGTGTGAGAATTGTTCAAAGTCATTCACGTTAAGGCATCAATTAAAACGACATTTATTTAATAACTACAAATGTGTAAATCCTAAAAATAATAAAATTATTCTATCTAATTACAAAAAGATGAGTGATAATTTAAATGATATCTAATTTAATTTCTTTTTACTTCCCTGTGTTTTGTACAAGGAACTATTGTAATCACAAAAAAATTTTGGTTTTCAGATTTCAATTGAAAATTCATTTTGAATAATTTCGGCATGACGCCTGTGTGTGTATATATGTATCTCACATAACTCAAATTGATTAGCTCTAGAATGTTGAAATTGTGGTTTTAGGACTGTTGTCCTAAAACTCCTGTTTAAAAACTGTCCTAAAAAGGACGGTTTTAGGAATCTTTTATTGTTGTGTACTTCCTCTTTTGATTGCAATCTACTGGACCAAAAGTGTTCAAAAAAGTGCCCAAAATAAGCCCTTAAGTGCAATCACAAGCCCTCATTGAGATTTTTTCAACTATATGTCATAAGAGGTACTTAGTTTTATTGATTAGCGCAATAAAATTTTAATTAATGAAATATTTGGGTCTTACAATGGGAAGGCACATCAGTTCAAATCAGACTTCATTTCCTTTTTTATTTTTTTTTATTTTAAGTATATTGATTTATTAGTATAATTTTTAACCTCTGATTATAGAACAAATTTTATGATAAATAATTATTGAATAACAAAAAAAAGAAAAAACATAATGAAAAAAATAATGTAATAGAAATATATGTGATTTAATAGGCTTACAACGAAGTCATGTGGTTTCCACATTAAATTTTTTTACAATAATTTTTTTAATATTTTTATTACTTCATAACAATTCGTACATTACTAATTCTAGACAAGCTATAACAAGTTGAATGTTGACATTTCATGAAATGATCATTTAATGATTCCGTTTTTTTATTTTATGGAGGAGCAGATTAATAAATTAAACTTTAATTTATTCTATATGTCTGTTTTTTGTTTTGCACTTTTGTTATTCATTTGTTTTATGCTGTGTTTACTTTCATAAATTATATTATTTGATAAAGAATTGAGAACTATTGTCTCAGTTTTTTTCTTGTTTTTTTTTTTATTTATACTATTTTCTTTCTAAAATAATTTATAACAGCTGATAATTATTTTTACATCACTGTCCCCAAAGGAGTGTAATGCATTTAGGGTATATATATATATATATGTATGTTTGTTCCTCCAACTGCTCACAGTTGAACCGATTTAGAAGTACGATCCTGCATTGAAATCCTTACATTACCAGGAGTGTCATAAGATATATAAATATATATATATGTTTAAATAAATTTTAAAAAATTGAAAAAAGTCACATACAAATACTATATATAAAATTGTCACCTGCATGTTCTTTAATTATCCTATATTATTAATTTTCTATATTAAAGAACAATCTGTCACCCACTCATGTAACACATTCAGAATGCACTCATTTGAAAATAAAATGTGAATTTCAAAAACTGCACCCAGAAGACGTCTTATTTTTTTTGTTTTAATTTTTGACAGTTGTGTTTTTAAATTATAACAGATTTAAAACTTGTTAAACTCTGAATTTTTTTCACAATGGAAGCACAGAGTGTAATATATAATAATATTTTTAATTAAGTTTTAAATTAAAATTGGATTTGTAATTTTTTGTATTATTATACTGTCAAACATTTTTGTTTTTGTTCTAGTTACTTATTACTAAAGTAAAGTTGAAAATAATGGAAGTTAAAATTGTCTTCCTGAGTGTGACAGCAGTATCATAATTGATTTGTTGTAAAAAAAAAAAAAAAATTAGGCCTGGATTAGTGTGCTACAAAAATTTAATTTATTTTCCCAGAAATATAGAAATTTTTTTTTTTTTCATTATTTGAGATATTTATGTTTCTGTAGACTATAGTGATATGTTTAAAAGAAATAATTTCTTTAAGAAAATTATTCTTTTGTAATAAAAATGTCTTCATCTGAGTTGTACCTAATGACAACCAAACTGTTAATTTACATACAGATAGATATCTGTATATCTATGTAATATACGTAGTAATCATCAAATTTGTAATCATCAAATTTTGATGATTTGTCATCAAATAGATATTTGTAATCATCAAATAGATATTTGATGATTATTATTGCTTTTAGTCATTATCACAACAGCCTTAAGTTTTGGTAATTTATTATTTTTTTAAATTTATGTATGTGTGTATTTATTTTGTACGTGCTGGTAAATTGTAAACATGATGATAAAATATTAATGATACCACTCTACAGTGGGTAGTAAGAAGATGATAATGTATGTATGGAGTATATACTCTGCTATCTGCTGTTCGATATCTATTGTTATAACAGTCATTATTTTTCACATAGTTTCTGCAGTAACTACTACTGGTGGATGATTTATCATTTTTTAAATATTTTATTGAATGGAATTCACATTACTTGGATCTGAATCTATGCAAATCTTTCTCTGTTCCTCTGTTCTAATCATTTGTTACTGTTTCTTTCTTATGTTTGTGTTTTTTTTTTTTGTTAATAAACAAGCTGTGCAGTTGTAATAGATAACATTAATTAAGATTAATTTAGTGTGATACTTAACTTACTGATGCGAATATGTTGAAGATTGTAATGTAATAAAAATCATATTACATTGAGTCTCTAAATGTATGATACATTTAATATATTATTTTTATTATAAGTTAGTATGTTTAATTCCTTTTTTTATAATTTAATCAAATCAATAGTTTATATAAATTGAAACTGGAGTTTTTTATTTATAACATAACTATTTAAATACCTTTATTTTAAGCAGTCCTACTTCTTTAAATAATATTATATTAATCTCTGGTATATTTTCTATCATATTCCAAAACTGTGCTTTAAAAAATTAATGACTTTTATGGTTTTATTAATTTAGAAATGCAAACTGAAATTTTTTTTAAATGAAGTTTTTTTATGAAATGATTTTGTTACATCTTTTTTGTATTAGTAAATATTCTTTTAATATTATACTTTTTGTTTCTTTTTTAAATTTCCTTGTATTTTTTTACTTTCCAGTACAGTTTAGCATTACAACAATAATCTTTTTGGATTATAGAAATCTGTTGGTAAGTTGTATCTGAGATAAAATCCTTATTCGTCTTACACATTTTGCAGTCCTTCAAAATTTCCTAAATGATTCTTAAGCATGATTAACCTAAATTCCTAATATTATATTAAAATGTTTGAAATGATGAGAATTTTTATATGAAGTAATTATTTTGGGTATGCCTTTATAATTGATTTTAATTTAACAATAAAATTTAATATACGTTTTTTCTGGACCCACTGTTTGGGAATAATGATTAATTTCTGAAGATAGTTATTCTATATTTTACAATATGATTAACATTTTTCACACTAAGAACTGGATGACCAGGTTTTATACCGGTTATTTGTTTTATGATTTTTCTCCCAGAGTAAGATTGAATACTTAATTATAATAAAATTACTTACAGTTTTGATGAATTTTGAATAAACTTCCTCAAGATTGATTTTGAGTAATTGTTTTAAAACTGTTAAATTTTATTAAATTAAGAAATATTTAATTTTCTTTTACTCTAGATATATAAGTATAAATATATTTGACAATTTTCATGCAATAAATTTTTCTTTTCTTCATACTTTAAAAATCAAAAAGTCTTATAGTTTTTTTTTATTAATAATGTAATTAAAAAATTATAGTAAATGAACTTATAATTAGAACACAAGAATTTTTTATGTAATTTATAGGAGATTGGTTGTATTTGTTACAAAATAATAGTTGAAAATCTATAGTATGCATTAAATTATTTTTGAAAAATTACCTTTATTTATATGCATTTCAGGAGAAACTTTTACAGTAATTTACCTTGTCAAATATTTATTATTATTTTCTTTATTTAAAATGAAGGAAAGTTCATTTTTTATATTTTATTACTTTATGCAGCTGAAATAAATGAAGAATTAAAAGTACAAATATTTGGTGAAAATGTTTGTATGTTAGCTTTATATTCTTTGTACATCAATTCTACATGATAATTTTGTATTACATTAGTATTATTTCTGCTACAAAGCGATGTGTGTTGAGAATGTAATAGAAGGTTTTGATTTAGATCACATGCCTTATCATCTTTTTTTTTCTGTTTAGCCTGCAGAACTATTGTAAGGTATTGTATTCTTGTACTGGTATTGTATTATAGTCTTGTACAATCTCAGGTCGATTATTCCTGAGAAGTGAGGTTAATTGAAACCCAACCACCAAAGAACACCGCCATCCACGATCTAGTATTCAAATCCGTGTAAAATGCCTTATCATCTGATATCCTGTAACGTAATATTTGATTACTCATTCTTTCATTACAAAAATTTTGTTGATAAAGCTGTTGGGAAAAGCTTATTAGAAAAAAAAGTAAACAGATGTAGATGGTAATATAAGAAAAGGAGCATAATTTGCAGTAAAATAATTTAAAAAAAATTAATTCTCATTCACCAACCTTATCAAAAAACATTTTATCCTAGATTCTTAAACTGGGGTTCAGTTTGTTTTAAAATAATTTCTTCAAAGTATTCACACCATTTTTATATGCACTAAGTCATTAAACATAGAGAAGCTGTTCTTTGTATTCTTTATCATTTGTTTCATGATACCTTCATTTTTCTTTAATTCACAAGTTTAGCTCTTCAGTCACTATAAACTAGTCAGTCAACATAAGTATAGGCTGTACACTTTCAATTAAGGGTGCATTTTTCTTTAAGTTATCCTTACAAAAAAACTCAGAAGATTGCAAATTTTTTGGAAATTCTTTGTTATTTAATAATATTAGTGATAAATTATGAGATCTTGCTGGCTTTTGTCTACCACCAAACTGAGAGATCAAGTGAACATGAAATATTTCATAAAAATTGTTCATACAATCTCCAGTATCAGCTATAAGCATGTTTTATTTCCCCAAGGTTGTACTGTTCAAGTTGAGGCTGAAAGAATCTATATTATCTAAACATAATCTGTATGTTAATCGAATGCCCTGTAGCATATTTGTTTTTGCCTCACCGGGTTCGAATCCTGGTCAGGCATGGCATTTTTCATACACGCTACAATTCATTCATCTTATCCTCTGAAGATATACCTTAAAGGTGGTTCCAGAGGTTAAAAAAAAAAAAATAAGAAGTAGCATATTTGAAAAAAAGACACATGCTATTAATGCTACTTGCTTCATTAGAAAACCAAAAAATAACTTTCTTTAAACTTCATGGTCATTCATGAAGATTTTTTTGGGTATACATTTGACCAACAGACTGGACATCTGAAAATTATCCTCATTGCCCTGTAGAATTCTTTATTCTATGTTTTCATTTACTAAATATAAAACATATACAAACATAAATGAAAGAAGACAACCCCAAATCCTTTTAGGTAATCAGTATTGCCAATTTTGAAGTAGACAATTTCCTATGTCTCTAGTTTTACAAATGATTGCTATTTTTTAGAATATTTTTTAGTTTAGATAGATTTTTTATTATTGAGATGGTATTCATATTGTAATGATATAAATACCAATAAAGCATAACTCCATTTCTTTTATTACTACCCAACTTTTCTTAATATCTTTAGTATTATATGTAAAAATCATTTATCGTTATTATTTTTGTTAAACTGTTTTATTTTAGTAATGTTATTAATTTACAATTGTGTAATAATTTTTCAGAAATAAAACAACTGGATAGTCTTTCAGAAGATTGTGAATTTGTTGGAGACTCTTCAGTAAATAGTAATAATAGTACTAATAATGTTTCAAATTTTTTAACTGAAGGATTTTTAAATAATAGTCACAATTCAAATGAAATGTATCAGCACCATATCTGTGAAAGATGCAACCGAAAATATAAACATAAATCTAGTCTTTTTGCCCATTTAAAAAATGAATGTGGAAAAGAAGCAAGATTTGAGTGTCAGTATTGTTCAAGAAGATTCATGCTTAAACATCATTTAAAAGCTCATATAGTTCGAAAACATATGGTTATAAATGATACATTTTTTAAAACTGTTACAAATTATAAAACTGATTGAATCCCTATCACCATTTCCTAGGTACATTCATGTTGAGTGTGTAAATTATAACTGTGAGATATGCCGATTATGTTATGAAGTATGTTGCTAAATTGTTTGTGGTAAACAAATTTTTGAGTTTGAAAAACTTCTTTTTTGAATTATTTAAATCTTGGAATTAGATAGCATAGCATCTGGATAGGTTAATATGAGTTTCAGTAATGTTGTTAACTGACATTATTGTTTATTTCTAGTATTATAAGATTTAATGGTATTTTTCATATTTTATGAATCATTTTATAAATATAAAAACTGCTAAATTTTCTTTTTTGTTCATTTTATGACAAACCATAAATTTTATATATTACTACCAGCTAAGCATAAATAAATTTTACTACGCTCATTTATTTTGATGTTTATTTTTATTTAAAAAATTTTATGACCATTGAGAAATATTTTATATAAAAAATAATTTTAATGTAATAATTTTCTTACAAAATAATTACTTCTAATCATTACAACAGAAGCTGTATTTCACTTTTATCCTTAAATTATTTACCTAGAATTTTATTAACAGTGCATATAGCATTTTACTGACTTCATTGATCTACTTATTTAATCTAGCAATCGGACTCCTAATAAGAAGTCCTGAAGACTATTCTCCCAGTTAGGACCTGAAATATGACTAGATAGAATTCTATTTTTTGATGAGGATTTAGAGAATTATAATAATGAAATGAATAACAGATGAGTAACACCTGTTGTTAATAGGATTTTGTTCCTGGCTGAAATATTGAACTCCATCCATCAATTTGAGCGTTAAACCCAATTCAGTAGCAAGTAGCATTAATCTGTGTACCAAGAGACTAATGTTTTTAAACCGTATAATTTACAAAAATTTATGTACAACTGTTTTACACTGATATTTATGTATTGACTTGCTTTTAGACAAAAATTAATCTGAACTTATATTTAAAAATAGACACATTTTTTTTTTCTTTTTAAATAAAGAATAACAAAGACTTCATTTTTACATTTAACTTGTATTTTCAGACAGTAGAGTTAGTTTTTATAGTTTTACAATACATCAAATCAATTTCTTTTAAAACTGCAGATTTTGCCAATTTCTGAAATGTATGTAACAACTGGCATAGTTAATCTTTTACAATTTTCATTCTGTGTTTACTTCTATGTGTTTCTCATTAGGTAAGAGTAAATTGGTTTTTATTTAATGATAATCGTGTTATTTTAATTTTGTTTCTAGTTATTTAAATATATTTCCTATAATTAGTGAATTTATTTTTTTTAATTAGTATTAATTTTAGTATGCATTATATTTTACTGTTTGAATTTTATTTATTTTGTAAAATGACATCCATTTTTTAAACTTATCAATATAACATAATGTGTATGTTGTATATTAAAAATTTTCTCTTTATTAATAATTTTAAATATCTAATTTTAGTACAAATGATGTGTACTGTTGACGTAAATAATATGCGCTTTCAGTGGCTTGGTTTATTGAAATGATTTTATTAAACAGCCAAAATACCAGTAAATGATTCAAATTCTGCAGTTTTGTTTTTTTAGAGAGGAATGTGAAACATATTCTTATAGTTTAATAAATTTTAACATTTTTTATTATAATTGTATAACCTATTGAGATTGTGAAATTAATTATGAAATTTTTGTTGGTGCCACATATTTATCAGTTTTATTCTTGAACAGCTCTTTAATTTCTGAGGAAAAGCAATTGTTTTTCTGTCTATATTTATGCTAGTCAACACAAAATAGATAACCATGATTTGCTGCTGTAATATTCATTGTCGTTTTATTGTAAAATGCCTATATAATTGTAGTTTTTGCTTCACAGAAATAAAAATTAAAACCATCTTTATTTTTAAATATCAGAAATTAATATGACTGACTTTTTTTTGCAATATGAAAGCATTCATCCAAACTGTTTCAGCATTAGCTATTGTAAATTAGTACAAAGTTTGATTTTATGAATGTCAGAAACTCACTTTTTTATAATTTTTGTCTTGATTTTTTTTTTTCAAGTTGGCACAATATTATGTAATATATTCAACAGACTGAACTTAATTTTTCAAACTGAAAAATGAATATTTACTTATAACACAACAAAATTTAGACTACATTGTTGTCTAAACTACAGTCCTCTATTATATTTGCTGTTGTAGTCCTCTATTATTTTTGCTGGATTTCTTCAAAATTATTTGAAGGCATGTTTGTTTGAAGAATCATGTTTGTAAAGTTTTAATTTATTATTTTTATTAAAAATATTTTTAAATAAGTTTCTTTATTTAAAAGTTCACCATTATTGTGATTTCAATAGACTGAATAATACTTCTGGATTATCTGGATTCTCATTCATATAGATCAAGTTCTTCCATTTAAGTCAACAAGATTTTACTCTTATGATATTCAGAGTAGAGTAAAAAATTGGTTTACTATTTAAGTGTTTGTTTATTTCCATTTCTGGAAACTTTGTCAGCGGTTTTGATTTTTATGAGTGGTTCTAGAAATTTTGATCAGTGGCTTTGTTAGTTGGAGAGTCATAAATGAAATAAGTTGCTAAATTAATTGTAATTTTAATAACCGAGTGTTGTATTATTAATTCTGATTAATATTTTAATAATTTTTATCAGATATTTTATTAATATCTTTGATCACTTCAAAGGTTGTATTTTATATTTTCTTATTCTACTTCATCCTATTTTTTTTCTGTTTAGTCAGCTTATCTCTTACTATAGGGTTTTATGTATGTGGTTGTTTTTTATGTTGTGTTAAACTGAAAACAAATATTCTTCTGTATTACAAACACAATATTTTAAAAAAATTAAATATGTATCTATTTAATGGAATTTTACGCTGCATTTTTTGTTATTCATAATTCTTATTAATCTGTAGTCGAGTTTTCTTAATTGTTTTTATTAATAAATGCAAGTTGATTCAATTTTACTATTTCTTTGGTTTTCTCTTTCTTCAGTAACCAAAAATAAACTATGTTATTCTATTGTTACTTCTTTATTAACACTAACTGTTTTGTTTTTAATTAACACAAAATTATATTACAACATATAATAATATTTTAAGTTTCATTATTTTCTAGGGAGAAATGGATTCATGGGTGAATTTTGTGAATTATCAGTTGAATTTGAATCTCTGCTACCTAATAATGTTACAAACTTAACTGATGTGGGTGATGAATCTTTCGTACAAGACCCTAATGCTGAAAGATTTCAGTGTAATAATTGTTTTAAAACTTACAAATATAGGAGAGGATTAACGGCACATGTTAAGTACGAATGCGGAAAAAATCCACATTTTGTCTGTATGATTTGTAATAAAAGATTTAAGTTAAAACATCATCTTAAAGGTCATATGATTATAAAACATGACAGATTACTGACTAATAATTAGTGTTATTATACTGGAAATATTATTATATTATTAACTGAAAATATACAGAGTGATTTCAAATTGCATGGCATCTCTCAAGAGACAATTGTATAGCCAAAAATAAAAGAAAAACGTTCATATAAACATAGATCAGAAAACACTTCATTAGTAAGTTTTGGCTCCTGAAATTTTTAGTCCTGCTTTCTTCTCCCTTTGTGAAATTAAACCATATTAAAATTCTTTGGGTAAAAATCAAGGGGTAAATTTGGGACTTTCTTATGATTTGATTTTTTTTATCTAAGAAATTGAATAAAAGTGGGCCCAGCCCTCTATCTTACTTTAGGTTTTAAGAAAAACAGGGTAAAACACAAAAATTTTTCTCAGAATTAAATTCTCTAAAAAGTTAAATATTAATTGGTAAATTAACAAAGTTATTTTATTTTAATTCCTAGAAAAGTGTTTCTTTTTTGACAAAATTTTATCATGTTTTACGTTGTTTTTCTTAAAAGCTAAATGAGATAGAGCTCTGGGACAACTTTTATTCAATTTCTTAGATCAAAAACCATAAGAAAGCTCCAAATTTACCCCTTGATTTATACCCCAGGAATTTTAATACGGTTTAATTTCACAAAGGGAACAGAAGCAGGACTAAATATTTTGCAAGCTAACAAACTGTTTAGTGACCTATGTTTATATGAACTTTTTTTCATATTTTTGGCTATAGAATCATCTCTTGACAGATATTGCTGTGCAATTTGGTATCACTTTATGTGTAAGTAAAATTAAATTATAGTTGGATATAATATTTATTTCTATATTTAATGAAACGGAACTAGAAGCATATATATACTTCTAGTTCTATATATATATTCTATTATTTATTTATTTATTGTTTTTATTCTTTTGATTTTAAAAATAGTTTCTTTTCAAGAACTTCTGTTATATTACATGTGTGTAATCATATTTTGATTTCTTTGTTCATATTTTCATTTAATTAAAGAAAATAATTATTCATGTTAGTATTTCAACATTTTTGATTAACTAACTTTATAGAATCATATTTATTATAAAGTAATAAACTTACTAAAGGAGAAGTATTCTTGCCTGTTGAATAACCTGTGATAGGGCAAAGAATTTCAATTATTGTGCAATTACAGCTTTTTATTCCTCAACTGGAGAAATGAGACACTTTCTTGTTATGCTTAATTTTACTGTTGTAACTCAAACTGTTATAATGTTCATTGTGCTTAGAAAGATGTTAGAGCAAGTTGGTTGCTTTTGCCTTTTTGACTTCTAATAACAAATAATTTGATTCGACTCATGAAGTGGTTAATACTTGTGATCTTTGCAAGAAGTGTTATGTTCTAACACATTGGAGATTGTTTCACTGATAACCCGTGTGTTTTTTTTCTCACAGATGAAGATTAACATGAAAGATCCTTGCACAACTGTGACTTTTTCTTTATACTACACCACTGAGGAGGAAGAAAAATATTTGCTTCTCCTCGCCACTGATAAATTCATGGGCTTTATTTTTACTCTTTTATTTTTGTTATTTTAATCTCAAGACATTATTTTACATTTATTTTCTTTAGAAAGATTAAATAGACAGATCGCAAAGCATTAGGTAAAAATACCAGACCCTTTCTATAAATTGAATCTTAAGGCCAGCTGACTTAGAAGACATATCAAGTTAAAGTAATGATTAGTTGGAGCTCCTCCATCTATTCTTCAGTTTTGCAAGGATTTTAACTAGTTAAAATGTTAGTAAAAATAGGTTGTGGGTATATGACAAGTTCATAACTATGAACTTAATATTATTCTTGCAAATGCAGAATCACGTACAAAATTTTGTCATAACAGGATTATGAGAGTTTACAGTAACATTTGGGATTATATAGCCAATAAAGGAATGACTTTTTAAATGCTCTGTGCCACATGAAAGTATATATAAGTTGATGATTTGTGTAGTTTATTTAAAGTAAAAAGTTTATATGAAATAAAAAATTATTTAGTGTGATCTTAAATCTTAGATATTTTTTTTGGTTTTGTAATTTTTAGAAATTTAATGTTATATAAATAGTATTTGTTATTCCTTAATTACCAGATTTTTTTAATGCCTTTTTTTTACATTTTTCAGAATATTTATGTGACATTTACTGGTATAACTGGTTATTAAAAATTCACTGTTTTTTTTATATTGATATTGAATTCTTGATATGCTTTTTAAAAAATTAGCAGGCTCTCAACTCAACCTTATATTTGGATTTTATTTTTATTATTTAATTGAATTTATTGATATTATGTTTTAATAAGATAACTAATATTCTAATGACAGATAAACCCAATAGCATCATTTTTTTATTAGGTGTGGTTACATAATTTATAAAAATTTCTGAAATATTCTTTAAACAAATTCTGAACTAAACAAAAGAAATTATTTTTTCAATAGTAAATTTTTATAAGGTTTTTAAAGTAATTTAATTATTAATTTTATTTTGGTGCTCAATGTTTTCTTTAGCTCTCACTATATAAAGTATCTAACTTTTCATTCTGTGTGAGCAATTTACATCAACCATCTACAATATTAATATAAATAAATATTATTATAAATATTTTTTTTAAAAAATCACCTGCATAGATTCCAAAAAAATATTATGTAATAGTAAAATCAAATATTTCTTAAAAATATATTATTGAAGCGATAAGATTTACGAGATCATGTAATCAGGGGGAACTAGTTTTCTTGTGAAATAACAAATTTTTAAAAATGTACATCACCATTATACTCTTGGTGAATCTTTAGTCATTTTTTTTTAATTATTATTTTTAATCATATAACAGTTTTTCTCAAGCTATGCTCTTATTTTATTGCTTTATTCTATTATAAAAAAAAAAAATTGTAGTTTTAAATATAAAATATTTAATTTTCATGTAATTAATTTTATTCTAGATTTCTTATTAATCTTTTATTTTTTATTTTCTATATTTACCTTATAGTTAAAAAAAAATATTATTTATTTTATATTCTTTGTCTCTTTATTTGTTGAAATGTGAAACAGAAATTACAATTTTATATTTATCAGTATTTCCAGAAAACTTTTAAATATTGGTTTCCTTTTACCGTCAGAAAAAATATTTTTAACCGTTTTTTTTTTAAATAAAAAGAATGTTTTTGTTAGTAAATTTTTCTTTGGCAGCTTTGATTTTCATACTGTAGAACAAGTTTATTTCAGTGATACTGTATTTTATGTATTAATACAGTATTAAAAATTATTATCGATCTGTGATTTAATCTTAAAATAAACTAAAATTATAATTTTTTTAGACACTTTTCTTATTTAAATTATAAGTTTGATTTTATTGACTAAAGATTAAAAATAAAGAATATTCTCATCTTTTTTTTAAGTTTGGTTGGTATGAGGATTGGTTAGTATATAGCTGCAATTATGTACGGATATATAAATGATTACACTATAATCTACAAGGTGTGATCAAAAAAATACAGTGAATTATGTTATAAAAAAACAAGGTAAAAAAGTTACCTTAAATATGAATTAATCCCCTTCAAAGTACTGTCCTTGGCTAGCAATACACTTATCCCGACTGGAAGCATTTCTGGAAGGCTTCTTTTGGAATGGCTTTCAGCTGCTCTGTCGTGGCTTTCTCAATGTCAGGAA
>JAAAKQ030495241.1:0-11266 GCA_010016005.3 Zanna intricata | reverse complement strand
TTTTTTTTTTTAAATAACGAATAAAAAATAATAAGGTTTAAAATCAATCTATCGCAAAATTGATTACATCCCATACAAATCATTGAGCTGCTATTTGATAAGCAACAAAAAGAAATTAATAACAATTCACAAATTTTAACATCATCTTCCTCATTAATTCTTATAATTTAAAACATATACATACGCGTATATCATTCTAGATTGCTTTATAAGAAAATCAATAAATGGATACCGAAAAATAATTTAGTAATTTTAGGAGAAAAACAATTATATTCATATACCGAGTATGATTTACATTTTAGTAATATACTAATTATAGTAATTACATTTAAAAGATACGTACTTGAAAGTATGGATGGAGAACTGCTAACAAAATAAATAAGAATAAACAATAACCAAAAGGTTTACAGAAAAATTACTCTTTTTTTTTTTTTAAAAAAGAAAGAATTAGGAGTTTTAATTTTTTCCCTACAAACTTATCAAAGTAAAAATTAATATTTTGAATTAGGGTCTTTTATTCACATTAATTTTCTTTCGTTTTGATGATAATTCTGTTTGTCCCTGATCGTTAAAAGCCGAAAGAATAGAACCTTTGTTTAAATAATAATCTAAAATCAAATTAACTATAATCTTACAAAACGCAAGTAAATCCCTAAATTCATCGAAAACTAATGTAATATTCGTACAATAAACCATTAAATCAAGAAGTTATAAAATTTAACTGCAGATCGCATTAATTAATAAACCTGTAAATCCAACAATAGTACAGAAGAAAGATTAAAACTTTTGTAACACGCAGGGACTATCTGACGCTTTCTGTCAAATGGACAAACTTCACTTCTTTATTAAATTTTGTTTTTTAGTATTAACATAAATTAGAATATAAGAATAATTATAATCCTTAATAACTTAGGTTGAAAAATAAAGACATTTCTAAAAACATCTTTAAAATAAACACGTCTTATATCCCATGAAAATAACTTCCTTTTTTTTTTAATAACATTAACGAACTCGCAACCTCACCTAAGTATGCGAAGAAATAACAATTTATTGCCCACACTTGAAATAACATAAATAAACTCCGATTAGTCTAACAAAAATAAACATTATTCAGTTCTAATTAAAGAAAAATTTCTAAATTAAAAAGTCCACCAAAAAATACGATTATTATAGTATCGAAACATAATAAAACGAGACAGGGACTAAAAAAAACATGCAAACTTTATAAACCAAAATTAATTTGTTATTCGTTTTAATTAAATAAAATTATGTTAAAAATGATTAATTGAGATAAAGAATCAGAACTTCCGCTATTATTTAGTAAATGAGGCAAGATACCATTTTTAAACAGCTTCTCTCAACCGATCAAGGATTAATTTAATTATTTTTACAGATTTCATTGGATATCAGAAAAAAAGTATGCAAAACGAAATATACTTCATCGGAGTAAATACAGTCGCAGTTAAGAAAAAAAAATTTAATTTTTATATATTCAATAAAAATTGGTTAAAGAAAAAAAAAACACTTATAATGGATGGAACAATAAAAATTTTAAGATCAGTTTGTTTTTACAAAAATGGTCTCATTTTTACCATTTTTAAAATTCTTGAATACTGAAATTCAACACAAAACTTAAACTAAGTGTTATCACTGAAATATATATATTTTTAGTGACCTCGAATGTAGGAAAACGCAAAGAATAGATGTGGGAATTAACTCTTTTTTTTTTCTGTTTAGTCTTCCGGAACCACCGCAAAGTATTATTACTACAGAGGATAAATGCATATGTACGAGGATAATTGTGCGGATTATATGTATATGTGAATGAAGTATAATAGTTTTATATACAGTCTCAGCTCGACCGCTCTTGAGAAGTGTGGTTAAGTGAAACCCGACCGCTAAAGACCACTGGTATCCACCATCTAGTATTCAAATTCGTATAAAAATAACTGCCGTTAGTGTAGGAATTAACTAATTATACATAATTAAACTTCTGTCAACAAAAGACTATTCGGATTAAAGTTGAAAAGTCACCTAAAAAATTGTGAACAAATAACTGCCCGAAAAGTTTCCTCACATAATTTTATGAATTTATCATAGAAAATTATAATCTATTTCAATGATCAGGAAAACTGTAAAAAAAAAAAAATAAAATAAAATAATACAGGAAATAGAATTAATAAAAAAATCCGACGAAAATATACATATTCCAGCAACATCAATTCACATTATTCCATTTTTGAAAGATGATCCCTTCAGATATCTGTACTTCCCCTTATTCTATCATATAACGTAAAATAAAATTATTTTTTACGTAAAAATTAATATTATATAATTAAAGAGTCATGATTTAAATAGTACACATTAGAAAAAGGAAAGAAATTGCTTTGTTCAGTCGATTCTTTCGTGTTCATTCAATTAAACTTTTAATTACAGAATATTTATCTGATTGAATAACAATCATTTTCAAATAATTTTCATCTCGACTTAGTGATTAGTATTATTAAAAAACTGAACAACTTACAATAAATTTCTCTCATTTCACGGTTATTTATAAATTATACTATAATTATTATTTTTAACAATTATAGTATAATTATTATACTATAGTTATTATTTATAACTTTTCATAAAACGCTAATTGTTATTCACTGACGTATTTTCCAACAAAATTAAATTTTTATTCATAAACAAAAGGCTGAGTCAACTGGTTCTCATATGGTTAAAAGTTAAAACAAAGAAAAAGAATTTTCTTCTTTTAATAATTTTTTTTTTTTTTAAATTACTCTTCCTCCAAAATATATATATATAATATATATATGAAATTTTACATTTTATATATAAAAAAATTATCAGGAAATTTTGAATAAGAAAACTAAAAAGATGAGCCACGCTAAGACAAATGCAAAAAACTAAATTCGAGTTTTACTGGTACACGACCACCACTATCAATTTAATCTTCCGATTTCACTCACATTTTAAATTGTTTATTTTTAAAAAATACCGTAATAGATTTTTATCTTTTCTAGGAATCACTAAATTGAGCCGTCGCTAACACTGCAACGAGAAAGAATCCGGCACGTACAAAAATCTATTAAATTTCTACTTGTGGGAATTTTTTTAGCATAGAAGTATATGTCACAAGATTTATTTTTTTCAAATTTTCTGCAGAACATCACAATTTTTTGGACATCAGAATAAGAATAACTAATATAATTTTTAACTAAACGGATTTAGTTAAAGTACTAAATTAAAGTGTTTGTTCATTTCCTTAGTAATTTTTTTTTAAATATTTTTCTTAATATTTTCAAATAAATCTAACAACAAAAAAAAAATTGTTCATTTTTAAAAATACATATATTAATCCTGTAATGATACATCGGTTTCAATAAGTGACAGTCTAAGTCACGGTGAAGTATAACAAAAAGATCCCTCAATTTTTCCCGTTAATCTGGAAATATAGGAAAACATCACAACAACCCTATATTTCAATGTATTGAGATACTACACTTTAACTTCATATAAACCTGTATTTCAATGTTTCACTTTTAAGATCCATCCGATTACTAAAGATCTTTAAATCTTTAGAATAATGCACAACTTTTGGTAGACAATAATTATCAGATAATTCTTTAATCTTTAACGCCGGAAAACCCCAAAAATAGTTAAAAAAAAAAAAGAAAAAAAAAAGGAACTTAGTCATAAAAAAAATTTTGCGCTTAAGAGAATATTAAACACAACCAATTCGTTCGATAATTTTGAAATTATAATACGAATATCAATAATATAATTTATACCTATAAAAGATAAAATGTAAAAAAAGTAATAAATAAAAATACGATGTTGCGTACTATACATTAAACCAAATAAAGTGATGCCGATTAAGCATCAGCACGCATAATTAACTCAGTAATATATTAGAAGCTATCTACAGTATTAATAAAGTTCTATGAATTTACTTTTAATTTATCCCTTCAAGTAAAAAAAAAAGTTATAAAAACCACTACTTCACTTCCCCAGCACGCGTCTTTCCGATCGGAAACAACGGGAACTACGTATCACATATACACATAACTGGTAAACACGCACATAACACAACTAACGACGGCAGATCTGAGTTGCGACGACTCACTCGGCCGTCGCTGCACCAGACTAATATGAAAAACTCAATGTTCAAGTCCACCTGTAGCGTCAACATGCCCTCCAATCCCTCCACAAATAATTCAGTACAAATAGACTAGTTGCGCGCATGCACGCCGAACAGCTGTTTAAATTGATAAGATATAAACACGTTTTTTAACACGTTGTTCTATGAGCATCAGTAACCGTCTCCGTACCACGCAATCCCCAACTCGATAGCAGTGTCCGTCCTACTAAAATTAAATCAAAATTATAACTTTGCAATAACAAATTTTAAAAACCTCAAACCGTTGAAAAAATGTAAAATATATAAGTAGACAGCCATTTTGATTTTTAGACAATCATCATCCATACTGAGCATGAAGGGCTTAACATAATAAAAACAAGATTAAATAATAATGATGAATAAAAATTAAAATAAACGAAACATTACAAAATGAGTATTTCTAACACAGTTTCCAGGCAATATTGAACTATAACCGATTTCTTTCACATTTATAATGAACCAAATTCTCTTATTATATCAATTATGAACTTTATTTTTGTTTGATATACGTAACCTTTTTCTTTTTTTCTCCCTCCTCCCATGAATCGGATCTACAATTAAATATTGCTCAACCCAGGGGAGTGTCTCTGCCTCTAATGGAGCTACCCCGCCCACCGGCACGGCAGCTCGGCCCCATCGGATCTGGATCTTAATATGCCATTTGTCTCTAACCCCCGGAGACGGAGAGGTCGATTCCGAGATATACGTAACCTAGATGCATTTATTATCTTCATAAACTGGTTTATATACGCGCCCGCTCTTTCGAAGGATTTTTTTATTTTTAACATTTTAAAAGAGAAGGAGCTAATTTCTTTAGAAGCAAAGATTAGCGACAGTTAACGTTAAAACTCTATTGATTTAAGATATTTCTTTCATCTTGCTGCTACTACCAGGACAATTTTTGTCCTCCGGACATGTTTCTCAATTTTAATCTGCCCTTTCTTCTCTATTATTTTACTGTTTTTTTTCTGAATATTTCTGCCAATACTATTTATATATTGTCAATGGATTCTCTAAAGAAAAAAAAACCATGGTACTCTGTTGAATTTTCAACAAAATTCGATTCTCTGGAATTAGTTTTTAGACCAAGCGAAACCAAGAAATTTAATATCCAAGACCGAAACAAATATTTTTAGAAGTTCTCGGTTATTAATTTTTATTAATAATAATATTATAATAATTTTTTCTTCTTTTAGGTAAATTTAACTTTTATATTCCCATCACAAAAATAACAATATTTTATAAACTTAAACCACAATAAACTTACATATAAATAATATAAACTGTAATATTTAACAAAACTTCAGTAGCATTCCAGAAACTATATGCATTATCCTAGCGTCACAATGCTAGCTAGCATTCCCACTACGCGTATTAATTTGAAAGAAGTTATAAGTTCAAAACCCGACCAGACCTCGACATCATCGCACAAAATTTAAAAAAAAAAAAAAAAGGTTTAGTAACGAAAATGTTATCCTATGTACTATTGTAAAAGTTACTGTTTATTATCTACAAAAATCAGCTCCAGATAATATTCTGCTCTTACTTTAATGTTCTTTTAAAATAAAAAATGATTTAGGATGAAAGAGTGAACTTGGATTTACCCAGTCACTAATGACATCTATTTCGTTATTAATGCGGCAATAACGAACACAATGCGGTAATAACACAAGCCTGTGACGATTGGGTTTTTTCATTTTTTATAATTAATTCTTATGTATTTTTTAGCGCTGAATTCAAAAATAACCTTCATTTTCTTCCTTAACGTCAGGATTTTTCGCAATCACAAATTTTAAAATCTGTAAAACGTTGAAAAATTGCGAAAATGTAATTCAATAAAAGAGACACAAAACTTTTTTTTTAGTAATAAATTAATATAATATATTCATTTTTTTGGACTTATACTAAGAATTCTTATAGGTAAACAGTAGAGCGATCTGAAGGGATGGTGGGGATGTCATTGACTACTTAATTTTTAAAGAAAATTGCCAAAAAATAAGCCTAATTTTTATTATAGTCCATTTTTAAATTCATTTATTTTTATTTATTTAATTAATTTTTATGAGGTACTTTATGTGTTTGGAAACCACTCCTTCTATTCACTCACCCTTAACACAAAGTATGTAAAGTATTTACAATTTTATTCCATATAGCGAAGTTTCTTGGGAAACCTTACATTCTGCTTCGCGCTTTTCCTTTAATGTTCTCTTAGAGTTCATCTCGGTGTAACATCCAGCAATAGTCTGCCACCATTGTTGTACCTACATTTTCCTTGATAACTCCTGTCCATTTTTTTCGTGTTCTGATGAAATCTCTCACACATCTCTTCCCTAACGGTACCCAGAGTTTTAGGAAAATAGTCCACGTGTGAATTTAGAAAGTGAACCTTCAAGGTCATGGAACAGCCTAAAGTTTTGGACTTCTGCAACATGTTCTTAACGATTGATTTGAAATCCGGATCCTTAATATTGCCCAGAAATGTGGTTACAACGTCATTAAAGACTACCCAAGCTTCTTTTTCTGCAGTTCTCATTTCTTTCTCAAAATTACAATTTTTGAGAAGTTTTCTCAAATAAGGTCTAATAAAGATACCCTCTATTTGTTCAGCGATTGATAAGACTGAAAATTTATCACAGATATATTTAAAACATTTACCTTCTTTTGGTAAGGCTTTGATAAATCACTTCATCAAGTCTATGTTAATATGTAAAGGTGGAAGGAGAACTTTATTCGGATCTATGAGAGCTTTTCGAAGCACATTTTTGGTTCCAGGTTCTGATGCTCTTTCTCGCCATTCTATTTTTATACAAATATTTTCTCTATTCTATTTTTATACAAATATTTTCTCTATCTCTGCTATCCCATTCACACAAAAAACAAGGAAACTGTGTGTATCCTCCTGTTGTCCTAAAAGCATCGATATTATTTTGAGATCGCCGCACGTAATCCTCTTATGATTGTCATATTTAATTTTATCAAAAATGGATTCCAAATTATCATAACCCTCTTAAATGGATAGAATGTCCGACAGGTATTGATGGATACGTATTCCCATTGTGAAGAATGACAACTTTGAGGTTTCTTTTGGGTGAATCTATGAACAGTCTCCAATCGGTACTTTCGTTCGGAATGTTAAATCGAGCGAAAAGTCCACGTATATCAGTACGGAAGCCTAATTCTCCTTCTTCCGAAAAATACGGAAAAAAATCCTTTCTGCTGTACCTAAACCAGGAAAATGAGGTATCAGCTGCTAGAATATTTTCTACGCTTAAAAAAGACTATCATTTTAAAAAAAAAAGTTGTGAAAAAAAACACTTAAATCGGATGCAAGAGAAATTCATTCAAAGTTGGTTGCAAACTTTAAATCCGTGGGAGGCCTGTAAGAGGAAAAAACTAAAAGTAGGAACGTAAACAAATCGTGACCATAACCTTGACAAAAAGGTGGAAATAATAAAGTCGCCGTCGTGTCGACATTCTCAAACAGAGGGGAAACGTTATGCAAGTGTTAGCTTATACAAGGAATGCTAACAAAAATGTGACAGTGTTATATAAAGGCACGAAAGAGGGAGGAATTTAGAATAGTCTAAAAACGTGATAAAACATTAACTATACACCTCTTAAGTAAATACTAGGTTTTTCAAAGGTTTCATTTAAAAAAAAAACCCTAAAATAATGAATCGTTACGAATGTAAATAATAACGACTGCATCTTATGTACGACTATATGCGAGGCATTTCTTTTTCACTAATCCTACAACCGACGACCTTAGTAAGTAACTAACACGCAATAAGGGTTAAATTAAAATAAAACAACACTACGAATTAATGCTGTTAAGTTTGCGTGTACATTCCAGCACGTGTTTTTGTGAATTAACAAAACGTGCAACACAATTATTATTCGCAACTAAAATAAAAAAATAAAAATTTACCAATATCATACGCTAAGATTAAACCAAAATGCGTATTACAAATTTATCAAATTTATAAAAGCCGGTTTTCGTTATGAAATAAGAAAAAAGAATTTACAATGAAAAAAGGATGAATATATTAACTTCTTTATCAAAACATTACTAAATTTTTAAACATTAAAATTTTTTATCAATTAATATTAAAAATTAAATATGAACATATCACGGTGCATTTAACGTGATATGGTACACGTTAAATACTATTCTTTTAACAGATCGTTAAGTGAAATAAAAAAAACTTTAATGAGCAGCACCGTCTTTCTCTAAGCAATACTGCACAAATAGTTCTCTAAGTCACCTGATGCCAAAAAATAGATTATAATCCTAATAAATCCATGTTTAATACGGTTTTAATTCGCATTACTTAATGTAGAAGTACAGTAGTAATTAACGATGAAGTAATACTTGTAAATAAACATGAGATTCCATGTTTCAAACCAGTATGAGTGCTATATAGTAATTATAGCAAGAAATGCCCTGTACTGTAACAGCTCCATCACATATTGCTCCATTACGTTAAATATATTAATCATTTTAAAATGCTTTTTCAATACCGTTAGCGTTTCTTTATAGTAATATATATATATATATGGATGTATGTAATATGTAGGTAAATAGAAAACGTTTACCAGGGCTGGCTGATGTTATGCCGAAAGGCGATTCCGGCCGCCCAGCCAACCCTGTGAGTGGAAGGGGGGAGGTATTTTAGTGGGTGAGAGCCCCACACTGTCATCTGTGCGGGCAGATTTCGGCTGGTAGAGCTTTTTCCTATTCCTATGAAAAAAAAAAAAAAAAAAAACAAAAGTAGAAAATGTTTACTTCAAAACTGTCCAAACAGGGCAAGAACAAACATCGAGAAAGTTTAGTTATTAGACAGTTAATCATATTTTTAAATATTTTAAAAAGCTTTTATTATAAATATAAAAAGCTTACCTGTTAAATTAGCTTTTTTTACTTTTCTTCTTTTTTTTTTTTAAGACGAGTTGAGTAAGAGAAAAATAATATATTTTACAAGGAAAAATGTTAGAAAATAAAATACGCGTATGACCACATTCGATTTTTTACTATAATTATGAAAAAATGTAATATTATGTTTTCAAATTCAAAGACAAAAATAAAACGCGACAAGTTACAAAGTTACACTTGAAATGGATTCGTTTAAACAATCGAAACGCTTCCATTTCTGTTCCTGTAAGACTTACTGCAGAGTTTACAATACTATTAGATTCAGCGGGCATAAGAAGGAAAGCGGCCTCTCTTAAGGCTCTGAACAAAAATCAGATCGCCAAGTTTTTGCATCAGCTTTGCTGAATAGTAATTCTAAATAAAATTCAATCTGGAATCTGAATACGTTTGATTTGTTATCCTAATATGGGATTCAAATCAGATATGATTTTGTAAAATATTTAAAAATGTCAAAATTGTTTCCGAAATATTAATGAACGATCTTAGTTTATAGAAGGTTTCTATAATCTTTACATAACAGGAATTTCGAATGGGAATTGGTTAGACTGGTAAAATACAACAGATGACACAAAAATCCATCCGGTATCCGATTCAAGTAAAATCGACTGCGTACCAAAACCGCTGGACAAAACTGTCCAATTCTTAACAGAGCTTAGAGCCTAGTGAGGTAGAATAATTTCAGAAACAAAAAAGGTAAATTTGGTAGAACTTAGGACGAGTGTAGTGAATTGCCTTCTAAGGGATTTACATTTCCGAGTAGGAGATTTACTGAGGAATGAATGGATCATATCACCACTCTGAAACATTATGGGAAGGAGAAATAAATTATAATCTTTTTTATTTTACAGATTTGCTGAATATTTTTAAAATTTGCTAACCTATGGCGAAGGTTTTTATCTTTTTATGTTAAAAATCTAAAAACAATTAATTATTTAACATTATTAAACTGAATTTAAAAGTAGGTGTATTTCGTAACACTTATATATATATACATTTCTGAATTGGCTTTTAGGTAAAAAAAAGGTGGTAATGAAAGAAATTTACGGTAACCAGAAATAACCTACCACATATCAGTAATATGCTATGTCAGCTGTTACATGATATGTAAGAAAATATACGTGACTTGATACCTTTACATTCTATTATCTTTTTTTATTATAATGTATTAATAATTCAACGGATTACGCTAGGGAACATCACTACTGTTTATAAGTAATAAATGATAATGTTATATCTATTTAAATCACCTCCAGGTGATTATATATCAAAACAGAAACCCAACTTATTTCTTATTTAGGCTGTACTAGTGGTTTTACTCGCTTTTTCATTGTAGTGGCAGGACACGTTTTTTGAAGAAAAAATGATCAACTCATTATACAAATCTAAACTACTCTGATAAACATAAAATCAAGATTTCTAAAAAAAATAATACAATCATTATTACCTAGGGTATAAGTTTCGCATTTTTTTCAAAATGAGCACACTACAATAAAAACTATTTTAAAATACCGAGTTAATATAACCACCAATACAGTCTAAATAAGAAAAAAGTCGTATTTTTCTTAAAGTAAATATTACCAGAGAAATCTGAAAAATACTCGAATTATTTAGCAGTAATACTCGTAATTTGATAATCAATTAAAGGTAAAACTTTTCGTCCGGAAACTGTTATAAGCCGTAACTGCATTACAAAGTTAAAATTCTAATTGTGAAATAAAATGTTTTAACTATTCAACAAAATTTTATTGTAAGAAATCAATACTAAATCAGCAATTAGACATAATAAGATGAATTCAAATCTCCATAAAAAAAAATAATAAAGCCTATTATAATTTATAAAAATTATTTTCTTTATACCGCATAATACGCGTTTCATAATACTACCATGTAATCTACTCCTTTAAAACAAAATATAAATTAATATATCATTAGATTTTATGCAACTAATATTCTTAACATAATATATATTTTTTTAAATACGTTCATAAAATATTACAGAAATGTTACTATTACAGTCGCTAATATATTTAAAATTGCCGGCCTCCATGACGCGAGTGGTAGCGTCTCGGTCTTTCATTCCGGAGGTCCCGGGTTCGAATCCTGGTCAGGCATGGCATTTTCACACACGCTACACATCATTCATCTCC
>JAAAKQ030495230.1:0-20966 GCA_010016005.3 Zanna intricata | reverse complement strand
TTTCAGGAATCATTCCTTAGTCTGACTCTCAACAGGTACCTCTCCGACATGGTTGCACCTTTGGTCCAGCTACTCTGGAGTATCACCGAGCACGCAAGCCCCCCTCCACCATCGGCAAGGTCTCATGATTCGTAGAGGGAGTTGTTTGCTATACAAGAAATTTGAAATTTATTTTTTTTTTAACTCATCAATTGCTAGTACAATGTGATTTAAATCGTATCTCCGCAAGTTATGAAATACGACCGGTACGTTTGTTACCCGTTTAAAATTCAAGTTACAATGCTCATATAACGCTCCGATAAATTTACCGCTAGTATGATAATGGTGTCTTATATGATTCTCAGTATCAATCTTGCCACCACATATAACGCATTTAGTGTAAATTTTCATCATCATCTGCGGTCATAGTTCAGGGTTTTTCAGTTAATAATTCATTTTTAAAACACTCATATTTTTTACATAAATCATCGAAAAATTTCGCGACTACTTTATCATCGTCCGTATGAGTTCTGTATATTTTTGTTTATAAAACCGAACCGTTTTCTTACTTGTATAACTAGTGGCGGATTTAGGATTCGCGATATGATTTGTAATAATAAACGATTCAAAATCAGCATATATAACGAAAGGCACACATAGCACTGAAGAATGATTTGTGTACGATTATATATTACCACGTTTCTATTCCTTTCCCTTGCCAATTCATTAATTTGGCATTATAATTTTCTGAATCTTTCCCTGTTTACCATCTCCAATATATATTTCGAGTCTTTACTTCGCTTCCATTCACTACTCCGAGATTTAAAAAGTACAACCAATAGGGCCAATAATTGCATTTTCTACGAATTTTATTCATATCACCCTCAACAGCCTTGATAAACAGTATATCCGTATTTCATATTTGTAGAGTATAATGCGATCGATTTAGTATAATATCGGTTAATAATAACAACCAAACCACGATTTTTCGATTGTTATTCACACGTTTTAAATATACATCATTAGAATGAAATGATTCGTAATCATCATGTTTGATATCATAACACAACACATTTACAAATTTATCGATAAGTTTACCAAATAGGATACTCGATTCCTTTCATGTTTAAACGATTTTCAAATTTTTATAGAACGAAACTCTATGATTCTTTCCAGCATCAAACAGGTGAGCTAAAATGCATCATACGAAACATTTTTGGTCTTCGTTCTTTATATTGATTACAGCGTTTTTTGTTTTTTACTTAAAGCTTTCGGTAATTTTAAATATGAATCGTTTCCACTGTAGAGTGGTTCGAATTTGGATACTGAAAGTTCCAAACTCAATTTTGTTCATTACCCAACCGCTACCATTTGAGTAAACTTTTCGAAAGACTCGTTAATTTTATCATACGTTTCTAAATATTGTTTTGCCAAATCAGTTTGATTTTCACAAATGTTAATATTCTTTCTCCATTTCGAGTACAATAACAGTATAATACTTAATATTATTTCATTAATATTTTTTCACTTGAAATGTTTTAACATTGATTCCCTTATTTTTCATAAACATTAAAAATTCATAAATATCTATATGATTTTTATCGGTAACATTCCACAATTGTTTAAATACAGATCCATCTAAAGCTTGTTGTTTTTCCAGTTGTGTTCATATGAAGTAATAAACCAGACTGGTATATTTTTTCTTAACTTGATTTTTAATTTAAAATACTTTTCTGTTAAACTTTCGAAAGCGTCATTAATAGATGATGTATTTTGTACAGAAAGTTTTATTTTCTCGGTTTGGTGTTTGTAAAAATTTTTTACCCGTTGAAACAAATGTAGGTTCATCATATTTACGGTTTAATTCGATAGTAAATTTAATAACAGTGTAATTTTAATATAAATTTTCAAGGTCCTCTCCTATATTATCAAAAAATGTAATTTAATCGTATTTATTATGAGATAAATTGATATAAGAAAACAATAAAGGATCAGACAGTTTATAATCGTTTGATAATTTTACTCGTTCAAAATTTATCATCTTTATTGCTCTCTGATTAAGAACGAATTTTTTTCGTCTATAACATTGTATCGCTAATAAGTTATGCGCATATCAAAAAAGATTACTTGGATTGAAATAAACCGTTTCATCGATAAATTTACTGTATTTTGTTGCTTTATATGAAAACTTTCGGGGGTGAAGGTGATACCTAATTAGAATCATTAAAATGTTACATTACAATATAATCACATTAAATAAAAAACTACGACTATTGATGCAGAACGTAAACTTATGTTTCTGATAATTAATACCCGTTTAATGAGAAATTTATTTGTAAAACAGTGGTTTTTTCTGAAAAACTATATGGTGAAAGGTGGGTTGAGGTGGACATTAAAGAGTGCATTAAATAACCAAACGTGAAAATTGAGGCAGAAAGTAAACGTATGCTGTCGATGGTGAATATACGTTTTTGAGAAATTTATTAGTAAAGGATTGGATTTTGTTAAAAATATATGGTGAAAGGGAGAGGGTAAAGAATGGTTTCTCTTGGACGTTCCAAAAATACATTGAATAAAGAACCAAAATTGAGGCAGAATTTAAACATTACATACTTAAGTTTTAAGATAATGAAACTAACTTTTAATTTTATTTCAGTCCTGTGAATACATGACTGAAATAAAATTAAAAATTCAGATACCCAAACTTTTGTACAACTTTCTGAAAGCAGTGAGGCGCAAAGAGTTTCATTTGTAAGTTTACATTTTTATACACTTTCCATGTGTACATGTTTGAATTTGAATAAATAAATTTCTATAATGATATGAAATTAACACTGACTTCTAAAATTTTAAAATAAATTTCCATTTTGGGGAATTAAAAGAAGTGTTTGGTCTGTATTAACAAGAAACATAATTTTGAAAGACGATTTATTACCACATAATCTATAAATATTACTTACTTTTGTAAAGACTATACTTACTTCTATAAATGTAATTATAAAAATAAAATAAAAATATAAATGTAATTTAAAATATGATTTTTTAAAACAATCGTCCATACTCTAAAAGATGTAGTGTTACTATTTTTATGATGAAAACTTCAATTCTAATCACGAAATTATTTTTGTAATGTAAAAATTGTAAATTACTCCAGTGGATGTGATGTGTAGACATCTTTGGAAAGTGGCAAAAATAAAAACCAGAAATGAGATGGAAAAATCACATCTGAATGAAAGAGCTATTTTAATTACATTAAAACTATAATTTATAGTGTTAATTACGAATCTGTAAAAGTTTTGATTAATTCTACAGATAATTAGATTTCATAACATCTTAATATAAAACATGTTTTATTTATTTATTTTTTGAATTATAAATTTCGCTAATGTAAATATCATTTTAATCGACTGAACCACTCGTATTATACAGCTTTTATTAATATTAAAACCTTAAAAATAATATGTTAAGAAAAACTATGTCATTTGTCACATTCCTTGACGGCTTTCCAATGGGCTTTGCCCAAATATTGATTCTTTCTTTAGTTTGACTCGTATTCCAAACATTTGTTAACAAATGATCTGATCGATCCTCAAAATAATATATAGGTAAATAACATTGAACGTTTTAAAATCTGTCATATAAATATATAAACGATGCCATTGCATCGGTTTTAACGCTTAACCCTTTTACGTGTCGGTTTTTAACAAAGAAGATTCAATTCTTTAATATTCAAGCAAAATTAATTAGTATGTGTTGTTCGCTAGCTCTATACCCGCGCTAACACGATAGGCGGTTTATATTTTACTATTCTCTCAATTTTTTATTAACGAGTGAAAAGTCATGACATTTGGAAAAATCAATTGCCTTTCGTCGAAGAAAAATTAAAGACACTACCGTTTGTAGTAATCTCATAACACGCCTCGAATTTACGCCTTTTTAATAAAACACTGAAATTTTCAACTATTTCTGATGATCTTTGTGAACTGTTCACTTAATTATTTCTGAATAATTCTTATCAAATGTCAAATTTTTGCTTGCCGGGTTTTAAAAAAAATTTCAAAATTATTCACAGTTTATTATTTTTTATTAAAAAAAAATTGTCTTACTTTTTACGAGCAGGATAACAAATTTTGAAAAACTATAAGAAAATTCCAATAAAAGGTTACTAGATCGTAGGAATGTTTTAAAATTTATTAGCATTCTTGATTTAAATAATTTTGCATTTGTGTTATAAAACAAATTCACGCTATTTCAGGAAATTGTAAACAATTTTTAATGACTTTTTGCTGAAAAATGTAAAGTTCTAATTTTTATTTATTACTATTTTTTCTTAATAAAACGTCTATTTTCCTTTGGTGGGATATCTATATTCCGCGATAAAAAATTATTATCACGAAAACTGCTTACTAGTATTTGACACCAATGTTAATATATTTTGATATTTTAGCCGCTATAGGAACATATTCTATTAGTCGAAGTCATCGGTCATGTCTCTTCAAAAAAGTAAGTAGAATTTCCGTTTTATTTTTTTGCTATAGTTAATGTTTTATTTTTTACTTAAAGAACAATGCCTATTATATTATTGTATATTTTTGTCTTGCTTTATTGGATTAATTTTGTGTGAAATAAATGTTTCGTTCCTTAATAGTCACGATTTGCATCAGCATTATGTAATAAGTTGATATCTATTTCAGGTTACGAGTAATGTAATGGAAGACTTTTAGAAATTTTTTTTTATCGCATCAGAGTCTCTACCAGATCATCGATCGGTTTTCTTTGTTATATAATACAGATGATGTGAATTACAAGAATGATTTAAACCGAACGTTAAGTTACCCATTAGTGGAATACGCTGAATCCACCATAACAGAAATCATTGGCGGTAAGGTAAGAACAGTTAATATCGGTCAGTCATTTTATATAATTGATAAAAGAGAAGTGGATATAAAGTAAGTATGTAAGTCACAATTTTTGCCTGAGCGACCACAATTACATTAATAATTATATGAAAGAAAAATATCCGATGACTTATTATCAAATAAACGCTAAAAAGGAAAATTATTAAGAAACTGCCCTAGTTATGTCAGAGGGAAGGAAGGATTAATTTTAAAAAGGCGGAAAATAATATTTTAGCAGTTATAATAATTCTTCATTTTAAAAGGTATTCGATTATTCCATGATGACTAATATCTAGTAACAGCGAGAATTTGCACATGATAAACTGTATCTGGAAGTAACTTTGTACAGTTATACGGCAACTTTAATTTAATTGGTTATCATAAAAATAAAAATAAAAAAAATAATAATAGTGACAGACTCTTGACAATGGCAGACTCTTGACAAGTTTTCTATTTACCGTAAATATAAATGACCGTTTGCCAATGTTTGTAGATGACTCTAGGATAATTACTTACATGCAACATACCTTGAAGCACGTCAATCCAGTTATAAAGTTTCATTCTACATTTACAAATAATAGGATTTAATGGTAAAGGGTAATTTATGAACACGATTAACGATTTCCTAGAGAGATGTTTTCGATATCCTTTTTGTGAAAGTCAGAGATCTAAAAACATGAACTCTACTGTAATATCGTGATTGTCTGAATATTATGCCTTAGAAGTCGATTAAAAAAATTTTAAATCAGGACTTTTCGTTAATCTGGTTGACTCCTACTTTTAATTCAGAAACTTAAACCTTCGTCGTTATTGCAGCTTCAAATTCTGTAAATTTCAATCAATCATTACAGCAAGACTAGATCGAGCTGAAAGAAGAAAAAATAGATTGACCGAGGCAGCAGTAAATTTTTTATAGTATGTAGATGGACGGCGCACTCTTACGCCTTAAATGAAAATGTATGGAGGCCTAGTATTTGACAAGACAAAATAATGGTAATGGCCGATTTTTATTTTTATCGAAGATTAATTAAGAATAATAATAGATTAGTAACAAGAAGAACTAGTAACGAAGATTAATAATAAGATTAAGAAGAATAATTAATACTTGTTAGATATTCTGTGTTTCCAAAAACGGTTGTTGAGCGATTAATATTACTTGAATTTATCACAAACATCTATAAGTCATTTGAATAAATTAATAGTAGGCGTCATACCGAAAGGATTCGGAAAATGATGATCTGAGAAAAGTTTAAGGAGAAATATAACTCGATGATCATAACCGTATCGTGTCGATTCTTGGGCAGTTCAAAATCATCAAAAATTGGTCTGAAAAAAGTCACGTGTCATTCTATACACGTAGTATTTCAAATATTTTTATAAAAAAATAGTACTATTATAAGAATTTTAACTTTATTTAATTCTAGTCTACTTAAACTGGATATTTTTGAAACATTAATAATTCTGCTATAAAATTAAAAAAAAGTATAAAATTAAACATTTTATAATTTTTTTTGAAATTCTCAGTAAAAACATGCGTTTATATTAAATAATAAAAAAAAATTTAAAATATTTAAAAAAAATAGCTAACTTTCTATGCTAGAATATTAATGAATATAATTTAAAAAAAAGGAATAATGATGAAAATATTTTGAAACGTATCGGTTACATGTCTATCGAGGATAATTTTTTTTTTCACTTGAGTTTGTTTATTCAGAATATTCTAATTACTTCTCTTATTTTTACAAGATAATTAATTTATTAATCTTTATCGTTAGTATTGTTGAAACATGTTTAAATTTAATGTAATAAATAATATAATATTATAATTATGTTGTATATTTATTATATTAATTAGCAATTATTAAACATATAAATATATATTTTTTAGACATTCAATAATTTATAGAAATTAAATGTATTTTATACCTGTAAAATATTTTCTCCTACTATTATACAACTGTTAAATTGATAGAGACCATGTATTTTATTAGTTTAAATAATAAATTAAAGCTTTACTACCAAAGGCTGACTAAATCAGTGTTTGAAGATAATCTTTATGCCATTCAATAAAATAAGATTCGGACAAAAAATTACCTGTGGACCTGAACCCAAACAAAAATAACAAGAACTACTTACTTAAATGTGCATACCTCGTGGTTTTAAATTGTAGCATTCAGAGATAAATTTGCATATCATGCGGTAATTTATGGAGTTAACTTTTTATATATGTATTTTGTTTATAAGTAAAATTTTACTGAAATAATAAAGACGGATGAAATAAAAATTTGTATCACCAGAAAATTAGTTAATAATTAAATTAAGTAAAATAAAATTTTGTCCCCATCGTGCACGATTTCAATTTTTTTGAACATGCTGTAAAACTATATTTAAAAAAATTAAATGTTTATAATAAGTACCTATCTGTAATGGTGAAAAAGATACGGTAAATGGATATCTAGTTAAAACAAAAAAATAATTTCTAGTTTAAAAAAGGTTTAAAGATAGTGTTTTTTTTTTTTTTTAAAGAAAACTTCACGCTTTTTTTTAAGGGAAGGTTGGAAAATCTTATAAAGTTTTCTGAGAGTTCGTGGTTTTCTTTAAACAAAAACCTATAAAAATAAACACGTCTTCCCCGGAACTATCTACATTTATATAATGATCGTTTTATCTGATGCTTGTTCATTTTAACGTTTAGGATTACAATGTATTTACTGCCTTACGGAATAAATACCACTTTTTTCGATCTTCCTTTAAATATTTTTAACAGCGAAGTTGTGCTTTATTTCCTTCATTTTACCTCTCATATTAACTGAATAAATTTCTTACAGGTATTATTATCTCGGCTTTGAGTTTTTCAAACAAATATTTGTGTGTGCAAGAGTGTTCGGATTCACTAAATTTATGAGAAAAACAACTCGAGAACATCCAAAACGGGATCTAATTACAAATGGAAAAACAGTATTATCAGTTTAAGCGAACTAAAAATATATCGAGTAGAGTATTAGAATATATAAAGTAGAGTATTTATTTATAATCCCGTGAATTAAACGATTATTAACTTATTTAATGCTATTTGTGAATTTTGATCTTCTTAATGAATGTTTTTGGATGTAAAAAATAAATGAGGAAAATGTAATTAAAGCTGGCCGCGTCATAATCTTAATTCCTTTTTTTGTAAATTTTTTCTAAAAACTTTCTTGATTAGGTGTAACAACTGCGTACCGCGTATCGTATATGATGAAATACGACACCAACCCCAGGTTCAGTTATTAAACAGTCGTGAATATAAAACTTCGCGTTTAGCATAATGAACAGCTATAAGGGCACGCAATGCGATCTTGCACAACGATGAGGGCAGTTCTAATGAATATTTTGATTCTATATTAAATTACATAACTCTCTTCCCACTGCTCTTCCTCCGGTATTCTCTGCGCATACCGGGATGAAATCTCTGTTAACTCATCGTCATGTACCGCTTAATATCGGCTTCTTTGAATAAAAAGACAGCTTATTCTGTTATACTTTCATTTTAATACTTAATTTATACACAGACCGTCTAAAATAGACTAAATTTACTATGATTGATTAGAGTACGACTAAGAATTACTAAAACAACCGTCTCCTTGATTACCTTTTAATTAAACAAGTAATGAAACCGTTTTTATATTAATTACTGAATGAGTTAGAATCACTTTTAATATTTGTTGAGATTTAATACCGGAACCTTAGGTTCTTGTGATTTAATTTCTATTAAATTTCATCTATTAAAACTTATGTTGCGTTTACTGTTGTTATTTTGGATTTTTTAACTCGTCAAAAATTATCTCACGAATTAAATTATCCATCGTACGATGGAAAATGGATTAAACAAATTTAAGTTTAGATAAATTTACGAAAACTTATACGATTTCGCTAGAATCTTTAAGTTAAAATATTTGGCTTTTCTATTTAACATATACGTATGTAAAAAATACAAATTTAACGTTATACAAATAAAATAATTATATTATTAAAAATTAAACTAATTTTAATACCTTTGCTATTGAGTTTTTACAATGGCGAGTATTTATTTTTAATGACGGGTTTAGATTAAGTTTACTTTGTTTTTAAAAGGATTGTGTTTGGGATTGAGTTACGAAACTTTTTGGATCGAGATGTTAATATTTTTACTGGCGTTATTCCTTGGGCGAGGTGGAGAATTTTTGCGTCCTTCTTCCGGTGCAATTCCTCTTCAGTTTGTCCTCTGAAGCCCTTTCGGTACTACTGCCGTTCGGTCTAGAAGCGATGCATCCGATGGGGCGCGAGTTTTATGGAAGGTTTTGCACTCCATTCGCAGAAAGAGTTGTGTATGGTGTTGGAGGTATAAGAAGAAGTAAAGTAGTTAATCTATATATAAGTAGTTAAGTACAAAATTCATGAAAACGATCAAAAGACCTGGTATTTCCTCTAGCTTAAAGTGTTAGAAAATGAATTCACCCTATATTTTTTTAACTACGAATTAATTAGTTTCTTTATTCTTTTATAAAGATGAAGAGGTGCATATAGCGCACTGTTTCGCATCAGAAAGGAGGGAATTAATTTGTACTAGTCTTTTCTAATAGCTGTTTTACATGCAAAACGTGAGATACAAGAGGAAGAAGAACTTTCTCTGAGAATGATGCTGTCAATTATACAGCAGCCCATGTGATCAGTAAAGTAATGGTGTCATTTCTAGCACCAAACAAATGATTTCAGCAGGCTCAGAGAACTGATGTGCGACAGTATATTACGCTCATTGAAGAAGGTAACAGGAACCAGCTCACTTCTGCATTATCCATAAGCTTGGAATTAGATGCTAATTATTAGAATGATTTAACTTTTTTTGGATGTGATTTGTGATTCATGTCAGGTCTCCTGCAACCATTAAAATTATGTGCTAAAATAATATTTCAGCTAAATAACAGTTATTAGAGGTAAATATAAAAGGTTATATTTCATATTTATTTTTTTCTTAATGTGAAAAATAATTTTTATCAGAAGTGTAATTAAGTTTATCAGAAAGTGTAAACATAAATATTATAAATGAAATGAACAATCGCATCAATTTTTTTAACTATTAAATTAATTATTAATAATTATTTAGTTTATAATTAATAAATTATTAACTATTAAAGGGGCATTAAAGAAACGCTCTATATTACAGATTCTATCTAAGAATGAAAATAAAAGGAAGCAACAATTCATGATTACCGATTAAAAACCATACTTCCTCTAAAAGTATAAACTTTTTATTTTTTTGAGTCTTAGTCAATTCCTAATTCTATCCATTTTTTTTCTGCCTTGTTAATTTACTATTTACAGAAATATTCCACTTTTTTTCGTCCTCTTTAGTTTTTAGTATCTAGACATTCCATATATTAATTTAACATATTCAATAATTAGTTTTGTTAGTCTGTTAATAGTATCTTAAGTGTAAAAGTGAAATTCAGTTTTCGAGCCGATTTCAAAATTGAAAAGTATTTTTTCATAAATAGTCGTTTTTTGCTTCAAGCCTGGAACGATCATCATGTAACACATTAAACTTCTAGGACCTGTAGCAAGAGGATGAAACTTTTTTTTTAATTATGTGTATTTATCGAGGTTATCTGTAGTTATTGGGTCTGAAAGGTACACTGATAAATCAGAAACATATTTTATTCTAACCGCATTCATTTATTCCGACTTATAAAATTTGTAGATATTGATTTTAATAAATTTTTCATCTGTCATCTGTCGCCATCTCACGATGTTTTCCGTCTTAAAAAAAAAGCAAAATTGCACAAGAGATTTAGAATAACCTTTTGAAGTCTGTTAAATTTAAGTAATCTTACACTTAGAATAGGACTGTATGCAGTGCAACTCATCTTTACCTATTCTATAGTAATTGATTCTCCACTGTTTTGGCTTCACGACCCCCAAAATGTAAAAAAAAAAAAAAATATTTCACGACCTCCCCAACCCCAACCCAATGAAACCTAGATAATACTATTTAGCTGTGTTGACAGCGACTGGTATGAACATTCATGAATGAAGTGTACAAATATGAGCAATTTACATGTTCCAACTTGATGAAATCATGCTCCTTGTAATTTGATCTGCTTGCATAATATTCACTGTTAGAGCGTCATATTTGAACATACATACGATACGTTTGATCACATCGTGCCTTCAGCAGTTTAAAAGAGGCGTAAGGGATTGCAGAACGTCAGTTTAGTTTCGAATACAAAGCGTGGTCCAGTGTCTTTATTTAAATTTTTTTCGCGTAATTTCATTGAAAATAATAATCATAATTGAGTTTTCCATTTTTAGTGTGTGGTCAAACGGTGTAATTGTTTTTTTTTTTCAGTAAGATTCTTATGCAAAATGGACAAATTTGTGAAAAAACGAAGGGAGCCATCTACATCCAATGAATCGATTGGTAAAAAGATAAGATTGTACAATAACAATTATTTTACGATTTTACTTCATTACATGGAAAGCTACAGTTTGCTTTCAAGTCCTCCCGATGAAAGCATAAAGCCATCAAAATTAATTCGACATTTGGAAACTAAACATCCGGGTCATAAATGCAAACCATTGGAAATTTCGAAAAAAAAATTACATTCTTTCAGAAAACAAGTTCTATTTGTAAATCAAGCCGTACTGATAAAAGTACAATGGAAGTAGCTTAACTCGTTGCATTAAGAGTAGTTAAGATGTCCAAACCCCATGCAGTCGTTATGGTTTAATATGCGTGGTTCAACTGTTTTTCTGGATGGTCTAGAACGATCACCCCTACAGACGCAAAATAATACGTCCTTTTATTGTCTCCTAAAAATATTATAGTATTATGTCCATATTAAATGGACATTTAGGTAGGTAAATTCTTTAATCTGTTTTTTAACACAGAAATTTCATTGTTTCAGGGCCACCGAGTTTGGCAGATCTAGTTTTGTTCAACGTATCTTGCGTGGATGAGGGTGAAGAAGTTCGTTTAGGTCAACTTCATCTTAATAGACGTCGTCTGCATCAAAGACATTACAGCAGGAGGGTACTTGCACCTCCCTACCGCGTTAGGGTATACAAAGTAACGGGGAACAGATTGAATTCAATGGGATCCGTTCCTGTTCCCCAAGTTAACAGAGCCGCTTGGCACGAAGTCGACATTACATCTCCTCTTCGAGAACTTCTTTTAGGATCCCGCAATTCACATCTTCTCGGAATTCGTTTTGAAGCTCCAAGAGGTAAACCGATGACCCCAAAACATTTCTTACGTGCCACTTCAGGTTCTTCGGCTTCTTTTCTTGTCGTTTTTTCAGAACAAAGTTTAGACAACGATATATCAGACGATGGAGAAATAGTAAAAAAAGAAAAACCGTTACGCACACACGATTTAGCCCTAAAAATCCAGTCTGTTACTAAAGGTAAGTGGATGGAAGAAAGCGATGATTTAGATGTAATGTTTTCAGATATTTCTGTTCCATCCGATAGCTCAGTTGTGGATATAGCTGTAACGAAAAATACCAGTAAGTTTTTTCCCGATGGAACAACTACAGAAGTAGCCACATCAAAACTATTTTTAGTAAACGAACAGTTTACCGATAAACGTCAACGAAGATCCGTAGAAGACAATGAACTGCCAGAAATGGAAACTTATAAATCAAATATAATACTCGCTAAAGAACATAACATCATCCCGATTCCTAACCAACGAAGGAAGGGGCGTCGAGGTAACAATGGGAAAAAGAAAAATAAAAAGACTAAAAGCGACAGCAACGAGTCATGGAACACAGTGTCTCAGGTCAGTAAAAACTTTTTAAAATTTCTAGTAAGTGCGGAGTGAAATCGTTTCGCTTTTGTATCCGCATCAAACTTTATAGTATTCACTACTTTAATATTTTCATTTCACTCGAGGTTAACATACTGATGCACCCATTTCTTAACATAAATGTTCGTTAAATATTTTTTTTTGAGTTTAAGATCTGTTTTAAAAGACATTTTGTTACTAGTTTTATTACTGATAAAAAGTTTAACATCATTAGATTATTTCATAATAATTTTATTATTAAAGTTCAAATTTTAAACGAATTTTGCTAAGGTCGAAGAAATATCCTTCAGTTAAGAATCGTCATTGCATTAAGGAATGGCATTATTTGTCTCAGAGATCACCAAATATTTTATCATTACAGTAAATTATAAACTAAAATTCACATTAGTGTATACGTTTATTTAAATAAGCATTAATAGTACATAAACATTAACAATAAATATTAAGGACGTAAGATGTTTGAATATTACTCAGAACTATAATAAACTAACAGATACGTTAAAATACTAAAATACAATTACAATACTGAATTGTTATTTTAAAGTTTCAATAATGGTAATTATAATAAACAGTACTTTGTATTTTTCTTCGTTAACATCATATCTGTTTGCTGGATATCAAATTGTAATTTTTTATAAGGTACTGATTATACTATCCCAGAGTATTTCAGGAAAAGTATAACCAACAACATGAAGAAAGGAAATTCTTACTTTATGATAAAGTTCAGAGTAGATATTTTGGTCTTTTTAACCGATCACCAGTCACTTTGCCAGTAAAATTTAAACGAAATAATTTGTTATTTAACGATAAGGAGGTGTTCAGGTGCATTTAAAATTGTGATTGTAACGATGAGTAATGTATATGAAATAATAAGTCACAATAACCCATGTTTAAGTTGCTTAGTGATTTAATGCCATCTAAACGGGTATTGTAATACAGTAAACTAATAATCATTAAAAATAATAATAATAATTTATTTCTGTAATTAAATAATATAAAAAAGCAAACTAATAATAATTTAAAAAATATCCTTTCGATATAATTAAAATCAGTTCTTAACTGCCACATAATTTCGTAGGTTTAAGATTATTTTTAAAAAGTCCTAGCCGTTGGTCATATAAAACTGTGTTTTGGTTGACCTTGTTTAAACTCACTATTCATCGTTCAATAGGCGGTATTCATCTTTCAATGGATTTCACCTTTAATTTAAAAATAACTAGAGCCTCCTACTATTTCATTAAGGCACTCTTAATCCTATTACAGAAATATTGACATCCGTAAGTCCCTGCAGTGCTTAAATAAACATTACGTCACGGTGGCACCTCCTCCCTCTAAGAGTCTTTAAACCGAGCAATTCTCATTGTTCTTCATATGTTTGACCGCTGTTACATAAACTAAGCAGGCGCATTTTGAATAGGAATTTTCTTCGGATTCTTTCTATTTGTTTGGTGGTACCAGCTTTATTATAATTCTAGTCCACTGAACAATATTGTAAAACCGGTCCCACCATGGTCTGTTACACCGTCAAGATGGTATCAATTCGCTGAAAAGTGGCGGCTCACCCAGAAAAGCAGTCCGAGATTCCGTCTCGCTTTAGATGTTATCTCCTTTACATGGCTATTGAGGAGCAGCTCGGTATCCAAAATAACTCTCTGGTTACGAAGTTTCTCCATACGATCAATTATTCTATCATTAATTAAATAGCGGTACTTTACCATTAAATTCTTTCTGGGGTAGGTGATCATGACTGTCTTGTCCAAATTAAGAGTTATTTTATTATGTTTTGACCATGCAGAAATTTTATCAATATCTTTCTGAAGGCTATGAAGTCCTCATAACCGTTAATTTTAGAATATAATTTGACATCGACGGTCAACATTAAAATATTTGGCTGAGTATCTTTTCCGATATCATTAACATACAATATAAATAATAGAGGACTGATAATAGATCACTGTGGAACGCCAAGTGTTGCAATGTATTCACTTGAGACGTTACCTGATACTTTGACTTGAAAAATCCACTTTGTCAGATAAGATTTTATCCATTGCAACATTTTTCTTGAAAACCATGTAGTTTAACTAAAGAATAAGTAAATCAGTGGGAACAGAGTCGAAGGGCTTAAGAAAAATAAAAGTATATTGGGTCTTTCTGTACCTGCTTCTCTACTTCTGGCAGCACATAGGAGAGCATGTCATTTAAATTGGTGGCTGTGTATCTTCTCGCCATAAAATCATGCTGCCGAAGATCTACGCATTTCGCTACATTGGTATGTAAATGCGTATAGACTAATATCTTCAAAAGCTTAAAAACTGTATGTAATACAAAAACAGGTCTACATATGCATATTTCTTGCAGATTGCCCTTTTTGGAATCGGCAAGAGAAGAGCTTTCTTCCAACACTTAGGAAACGTTATAGATCGCAAAATAAAATTAAATAGCCAAGTGAAGACTAGCGCTACTAGTTTAGCAATGCCTCGTACAATAAACGGAGGGATGCAATCAGGATCAGTCGCCGATCCTTCATTTAATGCATTTATGCATTTTCAATGATTGTACGTATATTTATAGGTCCTACTTTGATCAGAATAAAATCACAGAATACTGGTGGAACTCTCACTAAATGAGAAAGGGGTCCACTAAATTAAAACAAGAAATGAATAGGAAAGGCTAGATGAATTTTGCACCAGGTGTAAGCTAGTAAATACAAATTCTCTCTTAAAGACCATAAAATATATATAATACTACACGAGTGGACCAGGAGGTACGAAAAGGTATCGAATAGATTGTGTATAATTCGTTACTGTAATTACAGTAACGAAGTATGAACTGTAAAAATTATCAAAAAAGAAAGAAAAATCTGTGAAAAAAGATATGTCATACAGATAAACTAAATAAGAGAATAATGGGAAGGTAATATTTGAAAAAATCAAAGTTGCTGCTCTAGAGGTTACAAAGTAATTAGATTCTGTTCAAGATGAAAGGATAAATTTTAAAATAAAGGTAATTATGATTAAGAAGGAGGAGTATACTTTAGGTAGCTAGATAGCGGTTCGTACAACCATAAAAAACGAGGTATATAGAACTGCGAATTTTACGCACAGAAAAAATTATAACATTTTTGAGAATAATAAATAAATTGATAATGATATCAGATATTTATTTTGAGGTAACACGTTTAGGATCTAAAACCTTGAAACAAATATAAGACAATAAGAATAAATAATCTAGCGTGTGAGTGAAATTCTTATTAAGAAGTTAAAATGGGAAGGCCGTATAGATTAATGTTTGGATTTTTGTGAAACTTGGTGGACTAATAGCCTCAGATCGTGAAGTATGTGTAAATGTGTAACTATCGGTCATATCAAAGCATACAAGATCAGATATACAAGTATGTATATCACCACTACTGATTTTTCTCTTTAAATAATACTTCAGTTGTTTATAAACGAATAGTCTGTCTGGTAGAAGGTATTAAAGATGAAGATCGATTCGATTTCAGAAAAATCAAAGATCAGGTAGAGGTGACAGTAAATGACGAAGAAAGGAAAGCTCTGTTTAAAAAAGAAATGAAACAAAGACATTTTTTTTCTGCCCTTTAAAATGGTTCCGTTGCTTTCCAACTTATATACAGAAGGAGAAATTGAGACACTAAAGGAAAAGTAATAAAAGGCAAAAAATATAAATGAGAAAACTAGGGATTAAACTGTATTTTTATGATGCTTAAAATAATAGATAGGAAGTATGTAAATGTCAGTTGCTGGAAAATTACTTATAAGCTCAAGAAATCTGTCAATATTATTCTCCCCTAATCAGCATTTATGGAAATGAATTTAAAATATATATTTACATATATACTTCCTTAAAAGAAAAACAGAGAGTTAAGAAAATTAGGAATCTGACACTGTATTAGGAAGATCCATTAAAAGTGTAGCAACATTTCTTCAAAATTTTACCCATTCTAGTAAGGAATTCACGAGTGAATTCCTTACCATATATTTCACCAATGAATATAATGGATTTTTCTATGTTCCCTACAAAAATTCATATTTTATTGAACAGGTTATGTTATTCCCCAAAATAAAAATTTTGTGTACAAATTTAAATGATATAGCAGAATATAATTTAACAAAACTAAATTAATTAGTTTAATTAGCATTTTAATTTATATAAGAGTTTGTCATCATCTATGGGTCTGTAGCTCTAAAAATTACAACAAAAATTAATTGAAAATTTCCAATAAATGATAAGAATTAATTTTATTTTTAACATATTTTTCGCATAATTTAGATTTTAACCGTGATTAATAACTGATACGTAAAACATTATGTACAAATATTTTGTTGGAGGAATTACTTAAATTTCAATTTCATATAATTTATTTTAATTTTAATCTATTAATTTATTTTAATTGAATATTATTTCACTTTTATGTATATGCTCTTTAGAAAGTATGATTAAGCATCTGAATAAATTTAACTGAAATAAAAGGAACTAGCATGTTTACTTTTATTTTAGAGATCAACCGAGTCATCGGATTCATCAGCAGTCTGTAGGCTGAAAAAACTGAAAGTAAGATTTGCAGATATCGGTTGGGACAGTTGGATATTAGCTCCAGATACGTTCGAAGCCAATTACTGCACCGGATCATGTTCATATCCAATGAATAAGGTAAATCATGCGACTAAGAATTAAATAAAATATTTTAAATTGATAAATTCAGTTATCTATTGAAAGTACGTAATTTTTTGGCTCATGTCACGGTTTAATATTATTCCTTCATAAATTAAATGTAAATATTAATTTACTTTTCTTTTTACATAAAACTTTTAATAAAGCATCGGTAAAGAGATTTAACACGAGAAACTTTCTTGCCTTAAAGGAAAAATGATTAATAACTTCTTTATGAACTGTTTTACACAAATAACGAAAATAATCACAACCGGATAAACCGATGTAATTTCTCCCTCTCAAATAATTGTACGTTTATGAAATTCCTGTACTTAATTCCCTACACATCTGCAGAATTAAATAATACCCGGTAATATGGAGTAATACGCGGTATTAAATGATGCTTAATATTATTTATATTAACTGAAGGAGTAATTTGCATTCACGTAAAAGGAAGGAGTGAATTATTTGCAAACAGATTCGATTCGCAACAAATAATATATTCTTTATGCGATATATACTCTTTAGAATAGGTCACTAAATTTAAATCTTTTCTTAGCTAGGATGGTGGGAGTTACGAGTTTTACTGGCACGAAAAGCTTAGCGGCTGAGTGTGCACGGTGTATTAAACAACGCGACTACATAAACACGTTATTCGGTAAGCGTAGGGGTCAGCGGAAGGTAAACATTAGTAGAGTAAAAGGTTAGACCTTTTTATTTCCAAGCAAACAAAACTCCTCCCATCACTAATGCCCATTTACACTGTTTACTGGCTGCAGCCGTAGCAACAACCAACACAAACATGAATATATCTTTTTTTTTTGCCCGGGACAAATGCAACCCATCTTTTCAACGGCTATTTTTCAGTTCTTAATTAATTTTACTAAACGATCAAATATTACATCGTTTAAAAAATTCACAATTTTTAAAGTGTAATAAATTTTAATGTAAATATGTTCTTTATTATATTTTTCAAAGAATTACGTGAAAGTTATACACCTTTTATCTATGATCTCAGTTTAATAGCGACAACGAAAAAAGCAGACGATGTACAAAACAGAATTGTAATAGTTCCGATTTAATAAATTCAGTAATATATTCAAATTAATTTTTCGAAATCTATAAAAATAAAAGAAAAACACTATTGTACATGTAAACGATAAAAAAAGTTCTGTTTAATAGAAATTATATTACACACAATTTTAAATTAGCATTTCAAAAATAAAAAACAAAATAAATAAACAACAAAAACTCGTTTTTTAAAATAAATAGTTATTTCGCGACTACAGGTTAACCGCACGATTAAAACCACGTACGTTTTAACTCGTACGTTTACAGCGATGAGAGATGATTTTGTAATGTTAAAAATGTCAAACCTGCTGGGATTTGAACCCAGGACCTTAGGGATGAAATCCAGAGACTCTTGTCACTTCGCTATTATTAATAGTTTAATAAACATATAATTTTTGTAATCTTTTGTATTTAGGTTACTTGCATGCGAGTATCTTTTGGTTGCAAATGATCAATAACGAGTTCGTTTCAGTCTTTTCCTTTTTTCTTTTCGATTAGGCGATTGACTTTTTCAAGAGAGGGAGTGTTTGACCAAAATTGTATTTAAACATTCTACTGGAGCATTATATCACAACATTTTTCTTACAAGTGGAAGCCCTTTTTATCAGGATAACAAAATGCCAAAATGTCTTTTATTATCATCCCGAACCCCAAAAAATTACTTGAAATTGTTTTTCCTTTTTAGCTATTTATTGCTTCAGAAAAAGGAGTTAATGAGATGCTTTATATGAATATTTTTTTGTAAAAAAAAAATTAATTAACAAGTATTCACGGATAAAACCATCCCTATTTTTTTCCCCCTCACTTTTTTTTTAAATTGGCAACATGCCAGTTTTCCGGCCATTTTTTAAAAAGTTTTTTATGCTGGTACAATTTTTTTCATTTACTGAACACGTGGATATATATTTTTTCGATTGCGTATTATTTTTAAATTGTTTTGTGACGTCAGAATTGTTTATTGGAGTGATAAAGCTAACGGTTTTATATAAATACCCACCAAATTTTTTTCAAATTTATTCCTGCGCTTTGAATTTTCTGAATATTTTTTATTACGTATTATTATATTTCTACCTCCATCATATTTGTTCTTCGCTACCTTCATTATCAGACAGGTGAGTGAATGAAACTAATCTTTAATTAATAAATAATTATAGTATTTATGTATTATATGTAAATAATAATTTGCATATAAATAAATATTTATTATTACGTTATAATAATAAATTATTAATAAGTAATAATAAAAAAGGCAATAATACCTAATTAATAATAATTGAATATAATAAATAATTAATGAACAATAATTAAATAATAAATAAATAGATAGCAATTATGGTTTTTAAATAGTAAATGTAGTTAAAAACAATTACGCACTTTTTATGTTTCCCTTAAAAATTTAATTACTCACTTTATATATTTTATTTACCAGATTAATTATTCACTTTAAAAAATATTTAAGCGAATCAACTAGTATAGTTTCTATAAGATACTGATTGCGTCCTACAAATAAAATTAATATCTGTAACAGTTGTTACAATTAAAACTTTTGTGTTAAATAAATAATAATTACGGTCTTTTAATATTAAATGTAGTAAAAAATAATACATTTCATAATTTTTTCCAGTTTAGTTATGCACTTTAGGTATTTTTATTTTTCCAGTTAATAATTATTCACTTTAAATAATATATATTAATGAATGCACTAGTTAGTATCTAAGATATTAATTGAAAATTAAGCATTATTTCCAGTTTAATTAAAATTGGTTGCTGTTGGACTTAAATATTTGTATGTTTATAAAAATATTATTGATTTAAATATTACATTTTATTGTTTGATAATTTACTTTATCCTAACATCTGTAAATTGTTTGCAGGATTATAACTGAGAAGAAAGATGAACTCCAGAAAAAATGATCGCTGGAGCATTATAAACAAACAATGAGTTCGTCTTCGGCTGAGAGCGAATATTTCTTCGCAAAGGAGACTGATGAGGAACTTACTGACGAAAAGACTGTTTGCGAATCCGAATCTGATATTAGCAGCGATTCTCGGATCATCAGTTTCGTTCTAGGAGGAATAATAAGATCATTACACCACCTAACATGTATTTTAAAGAAAAGATTTCTATTATTTTGATTAAAACAATAAAGAGCAAGAATATATTGGCAATAAAACTGAGGTTGTAAAAACTAGGTTGAATTTTCAGATTGTTGTTTATTATGAAGATTTGCGTATGAGATTGGAGGAATGGAATTTGTATCTTGCATACTACTAATGTAATATCTATTGTATGTCGAAGAATTGATCAATATTTAACTGAAAGAGAAAAAAAAAATATCTGTTCCAATTATCCTTATTATTTCCTATAGAACATAAGCGCAAGTTAATGTTAGAAAAAACAGTTTATACTCGTAATAAAACTATGAATGCTAAGTAGGGTATAGCAAAAGAGCTTCACTAGCAAGCACGTAGATATTTCCCGACGATGTCAGTAGAGTTGAAATGTTTTATCGCGTGTTTGC
>JAAAKQ030495219.1:0-15191 GCA_010016005.3 Zanna intricata | reverse complement strand
TAATCTTTACCGTTTTAATTTAGATTATTGATGTAATTCTTCATTGTGGATTTATCTCGGTTTTTGGGTTTTCAGTTTTTAGTGGTTACATTCCATATATAGTTTTAGTTGTAATTTTGTTTTAGTTTTAATGCTGTAATTATTATTCTTTTCACCTTAATTTTAATCTTATTTTATTAATATTTTTGTTCTCAAAGAAGAGGAATTTTTTTGTTACAGTTTTGTCCCGGGTGATAACGCTAAACGTTTTTCGCCCCCCCCCCCTAGAAAAAAAACCCGAAACTCCCGAAAACACGAAAAGCTTTCCCGAACTTTAACTTCAGTTTGATTCTTTAATTGTTATGTAAGGTTTTTTTTTGTTGAAAAATACACAATTGTGCCTGTTAACGGTTCCTACAGCTTAAAGTTTCAGGCATCAGATACCCAAAGATCTTCGTTCAGTGTCGCTACACGATCTCTTTTGCTATTTTTTTCCCCGAATTTTGAATAAATTTTTGAGTAATTATTTCATTTTCAGGAGTAATAATGGTTCGCGTATTAAATTGTTCACAAATATTTTTCGAACCTTTTAAGAATTCTCTTTTTTCCAGTTCTATTTCAGAATCAATTCTTGTTGTTCACTGGTTAAATTACGGGCCAAAATGTCGACAAAAATCACTAAACGTAGTGTATCAAACAAAAAATAAGAACTTCTTATGTTTATAAAAATATTTTTAAATATAATGGATATCTGATTTATATCAGATGACAAAGTAAAATAAACTATTGAACAATATTAAAAAAAAATGAGGGATACCACTGTATACCTACTTTTACAACCTCCCTATGTGTAAATTCAGAACAATCTTTTTTTAATCCTGATTTTGATCTCTAGAATCTTGGTCTCCTAGCCAACGCTATTTTAACTATATCCCGCTAAACCTGACTGATAGCAAGTACAGATCAGTGCCGGTAAATCCATAAAAATTTCATTCATGAATTACTCTATACTTGATGTTTTTAATTAATTCTTATCAGTTATCGGAAAAATGTTTTAGCTTGTCGTATTCAATAAAATTTAAAACGTCAAACAAGAATTCTGTTTTGAAAAATATGGGTATCTGGTTCTTTGTCCTCTTTATCTACAACTGTAAAATATTTGATTGTTTTTATTACGGCATTACACCATAATTAATTAAGAAAAGAACATGAAATTTAAAAAGATCCAATTTTTTTTTACGATTTTAATGAGATATGATGCTTCCAAGGCGTGCTTTATCTTTCATTTTACGTGCTGTAGAATTTTTTTCTCGCTAAAAGCAAGTTAACAGTCGTTAAGGATTATAATTGTATGCCTTTTTAATCACAGGATGTGTTCAGCAACATCGTTAACGGTTTTTTAACTATGTTTTTTTAATAAAATAGCTAATACGATAATAAACATGGTAATAAAAGGTTATTAATAGAATAAATAGAATTTTATGAACGATCGTTTATCTAAAATTATTATTAATGATTTATCATGTTTTTTAATTATAATTTACGATTCAGTGTCTGATATATATGAATACAGATTATTTTTGTTTTTATATATAATGACAATACAAATTCAAATTCTATTAGTTAACGTGTAAAAAGATTATACTGTATAATTACTGTTTTTTAGTTATTGATAAAGCGCACAAGATAATGAATTCGTAATTATTTTCCTTTTAAAAATTAATTTAATTTTATTAGTAAATTCAAGGTTAACTTGCAATATATCGGTTGAAGTTTTTGTATCCAGGAGTATATCAAAGACAAGTTATACATTTTTATCAAGCCTGTAAGCTAATAATTTTAAGAAAGTTAAAAATTAATTCTTATTTATTAGCGTTTAATAATATTTATTTATTAATTATAAATACGTGATGCCTTTTACTACGGTATAATCGAAATTGTGTGAATATAATGAAGTCCTACGTAGTGCTGATTTGTCCAAAAATCAGCACTACGAACGTTCTGTGTTAATGCAAGAAAAAAACTTCAATTGAAATTCATAGTTTATTTGTTCTTTTAAAGTTTAATAATTAAAAGAACGTTTTTTATTTTTATATGAAATAATATGAAGAACATAATTTCCAGTTTTTTTATTTTAAGTAAGTGCTACCTGGATAATTATTTTTGTTTATAACTTACTTTTGTTTCGTTTTTTTTTTTCAACAAATAAATTGTTTACAAAAAACGATTTGAAGAAAAAATTCAAGAAAATTATTTATAAAACTAAGAGTAATAAAATAATATTTATACACTCCAAAGAAACGTATTTCATGAATCTGTTTATCATTTTCGTCATGCTTTAGGTTATATTTGAATAAATTTTTCTTGCCTTTATCAGCAATTTTTATAAGCCTATCCATATATTAAATTAACAAATAAAACTTAATCTAAAAAAAAAAAAATGTAAAAAGTAAAAATTTGTTCAATTCGTCTTTAATTTCGACTTCTTAGAATTGGTAATAATTAAGGGTTAATAGGTAGTTATTAAATTGGCTGACTTTTTAAATTCATCTAATTGTCATAATTTAAAAGAATTAACTTTTTTGTACATTTAAACAAGGAAATTATGCAAAACCAATTTGTTACACGATTAGATAAGTAAAATAATGGTAGTATTAAATTTTCAGTTATTAAAATTTAAAAAATTTAATCGTATTGTAGTTTACAATATAAAAATATTTCAGTATTTATTTATCCGGTTTATTCGATCTACAGGTTACTGGTTCAAACCTCGACCTAATCTTAATCTTAAAATAGATTCACGTTTGCGGTTTTCTGTTAGTTGAGGCTAGATTAATTTGCAAGGCCGAAGCTGAATTCTATCTTTTATAGCAGCTACTGTATTTTATAAGGGTTAGAATGTGTAATAAAAGTGCTATAATCTGTTGATAAAAGAATTAACCGTAAAATTCAGCAGTTGAATGCGATTCGTATTAATATACAAATATTTTTTTTTCACTTATGTAGATTATAATTTAACTTAAAATGACAGAAGGACATCTATATAATCGACTGTGTAATTTGTTCGATGTTAGGTTTTTTAAATCTGTGTTCGTACAAATCTTGTATTGTTCAAATATATCTAAATCTTCGTTTACATGTATACTGTTTTTAAAATTAAATTCGTGTTACAGTTAATTTTTTTTGTCCGGTTTCATTGAGTTGGTCTGAAAAATTTATTATTTTATTCAGTGTCTACACATATTCTTTGTACTGTATTTTTGAGTGAACGGAGACATTTTCGTTTTCATTTATATACAATGGTGAAACATAACATAGATTTAATATATATTATTTCACTAACTTATGCGCTCGGGTCATAATTTTTTCATAGGTCTATCATCCGTTTTTTTTTTTTGTTACAAAAATTGCCACTATACTTTCCACAAAAATCATAGATTTCCTTTGCATTCCTTCCTGTTGAATTTAACCTTTCAAATCTGCCCTGTTCGGCTAGATTTCAACCTACAATAGTATAGTTCCAGTGAAAAATTGAAGAGTTTGAAGAAAGAACACGTATTTTAAACTTTTAAATAAATGTTACAGTTCAGTAACTAATGCAACTATACAAATACACTGTACGCAAAAGCAACTATACAGGTACATACAATTAACACATCCGCGATGTTCTAGCACATTTCCGCTTACTGTTGATCATCTGTTTCGTCTACTCGCAAAAGCTTTCCTTTAGATTGAATTTGACTGGTGGCTTGCGTTTCCTTTTAGTAATCGTCAAATGACTACTAATAAGTCTATATACTTCTTTGTGAAAATATTGTCCGAAATTTCACTAAACACTATGATCTGAATTCACTCACTATCAAGAAACTATTTTATACCTTGCACTTCCAGATCGCTCGAGATGTTCCAGTTAACAATTGTTCTGTAATACTGCAGAATGATCCAGAATGCTCCAAAATGTTGTGGAAACTTTTGGGAAGTTCTAAAAATTTCCAATATGTGATGAGTTCAAAATAAAAAATCCTAGAATATTCCCAAACGATCCAGAAGTTTCTAGAATATTCTATAATGATTCTGAAATGATTAAAATTATCTATAATTTAACACACACACACACACACAATTGTATAAAATGTTCCAGACTTTTTCAAAATCCAGTAATGTTAAAAAATATTCAAGAATGATCTGGAATAATTCACAATATTCTAGGAAGTTCTAAAAAAATTTCCAAAATTTAATCAAGTATTCGAAAATATTGTAGAATATTCCAAAATTTTCTAGAATTTGAACCTTTTATAATGTTTTAAGGTTCTCATTCTTCCTGCAATAATTGCGATAGGGTTGTCTAACAACCACAGTATTTTTGCTCAGTTAGTTAGTAATAATTGTCCCAAGTTTGGTTGAAATCGGTCTTGTGATTTAGGAGGACATGTGGAACATACATACATACGCGCCTATACAACATCTATGATGTATGTAAGTACATACATACATCATTTCAATGAATTTATTTTTAATAAGATCACGTACTTACTTGGTTTCCTAAGATGGGTACCACTAACAACATTATTTTCGGTTACTCCACTGAAGAGGTGATGCTAATCAGCTCCGAAAAGTTCTTAAGGAAAAAATTTGCAGTATTTTGAAACTAATTTTTAAAATAAATTCCATTTAACACTATTCAATATTAAATCTGTGCTCATTTATATCAATTTATAAACTTTTGTATAATTAATGCGTTGTTATGTAATTGTAATACCATTTGTGTTACGGTTACTCTTCAACACCATTTTATTCCATGTTAAGATAGTGTAGTTATATTAGGTATTCTTATTTCTTTATATGAAATAAAATATTGAGTTTTTATTTTATTTTGTTTAAAGAAGGAAGTTAAACCTCATATTAACACGTTCACACATAAAGAAATAAATTCACGATTTTTTTTTTAATTTAAAAAGTGGAGAAACATACCGTTAGAAATAATAGTTTTTATTATGTTACAACACACAACTAATTACCATGACCTTAACTAGTAAGAAATAAAAATAAATTACTCTAATTTATTAATAAATTAATTAGTTGTAATATATATAAATATAATTAAATTAAATTTTTATCACTATAATTATAACATTTTTAGATGTGTTGATAAAGTTCAGGATGTTTGTAAATCAGATCGCATAATCGTAATAAATATAGAAGACTGGAGATGTGCCACAAATCACTTTCATTTTCACAAAGAATAATAAGCATCCAATCCCATGATTATTGAGGAAAATAAGAGAGGGAAGTGGCTCTCCGCTGCCTTATTCCCTGAGCAAAATGTACGATTGGGTATCAGCATGTAAAGCCCGTTAAAATGAAAGAATTAGTTGTCTTATGTTCTAAATTAATTTATTTCGAAGGCTTGTGTTTATTTCTTAGTGAAAGTTCCTCTGGTTGTCCTGTTGCAAGTTTTTTTTTACATATTAAATGGATTGTTTTTTAATTAAACATTACGAGTATATTGTTTGTATAGACGACTGGAATTTATTAGTTACTTTTTTGTGATTATTACATATTGACGCGTTTTCGCAGCTCTACCAGAATATTGAGAGACTAACAAAGTAACATTTTTTTATAAATACAATTTATTACCTAAAAATATGGAGAATGAAATAAATAACAATAATAATAATAATAATGATGATGATAATAGTGAATAAATGTTATAGAAAATAATAATTCAAATAACAAAATTTGTTTAAAGATAGTTAGATTATAAAAACGAGAATATAGTCCAGTTGACTAGAAAAATTATGACAGCTAATATTAATACCTGAAATTACAACAAGATAAGATAAGACAAGTCTAAAGTTTGTGCAATTTAATTCTCTGCAAATATTTTTCTTTTTGCTATTTACAATGGACTAGCCGACACTTTATGAATGAATTTAATACTGTCACTTTCACTACTGCCTACAATAACTCACCGAACAACTTCTTGCATTCAATCACTGTCCACACCGGAATGCTTGCGACGTACTCTTCACTCGTTACCGAACGCTTACTGATAACGCCGTCACACAATCGCGTTGAACACGCCTCGCAGAACAACTCGCAGTACTCGCTTAATACTGACCAATAATCTGCTGATCATGGCAGTATTTATATCCCTTGGTCTGCAGAACTGCAAAACCAGTACCCGCTCATATCCTAATTGTTGAAGCGTAATAATTTAATTGCCCGCGCCCTTACGTTTTCCCATAAATTCCTATTCTGGTCCGGTATCCCTTCTCGTCAAACAATACCTGTTTGATGTGCCATTGTCTGTACTACAAAAAAACAGATTGTTAAATGGGCCTACTGACCTGAGAAAGAGATCTCTTTTAGTTCTTTTCTACATTCTTTTCATTATTTTCTTTTCTTTTTAATTGTAAGGAATCTGTTACCTTCCTCCATTATACTAGCCCTGTTACAGTACTAATAAAACACAATGATAAATAAAATGATATTATGCTATTCAAAGTGTCTTTATCCAAAAATTTAGAAAAAGTAGTCGGACAATTCAGGATAAAATGGATAATATATATCTCTTCCGTATTACATATAGTCTTATGTCAAGTTGTTTCTGTACTTCTGTTTTCTTATTTTTATCAAGAAGTAGGTTTGTTTGTGAACAGCGATTGTTTTTTACGTATGGGTAGCGTTTATTGTTGGCTTATCCAAATTTTAATAGAGACTCGTCCGAACCAGTTACTGTCGACAGTGTTATAAAAAAAATTCATTATAATCACTTTCAACTCAAATATTAAAATAGATTTAAAGAATAAGTTCAAAAATAATAAGATAATCCTTCATTCTAAAGATTCTATTGTCGGTAATAATCTGTTTATATCATTTTTATATTTTTTTTAATTTTTATTAAGATCCAAGTTTTGTACTTTTGTGATTCTTGCAAATGTTCGTTTTTTGTTTTAATTTTTATAAGCGAACAATCCAGATAGGATACTACCGTTCGAAAAAAAAAACAAGGAAAAAATGATGATCTATAGATAAATTGTTAAAACTATCATGCAACTTTTTGAGAAGCTATAAAAAAAAGTAAGCGTAAAAGTTGACAAAAAATATTAATGCGTAATACTACCAAAAGAAAAAAACAATGTAAAACGTTTGTACACTGTTTTCTTTTATACATGAACTCATTGAATCTAGTTTTTTTGTGTGGTGATTTGGACGAAAAAATTTCCAAATTCTTGAATTCAGTTAATTCAAGAATTAATTTTTAATGTATTTTCTGTTAATTTTTAATTTACACTCCCTATTGACAGTTCATATGTGTGATTTATATACTTTTTCTAAATATTATAAGTATTATATTACTTTTTCTGTTATATTGATCAGCTTTTTTACTTTACAGAATGAATTTATTATATTTCGATTTAGATTTCAAAATTTTTCGTTGATGAGGAGATCCTTTACATTTCTTACGTCTTTATATTTATATTTTGGTGTTTTAAACCCAAGCCAAATTAAACGTTAGTATATTGTCCAGTCTAGTTGGTTTCTATATTAAAAAATTGAAATTTATTGACGAATTAAAAATCTATTTTTTTAATTTTGTTTTTTTTTTTTTTGTTAAAAAAATTAATTCTAATGCATTAAATAATATTATATTATATTTTGCAAATACACGTTCATATATTTACGCGCATAACTCGATCACGATCGGCTAGTTTGCTAGTAAAGAGGCCAAGGATGAAACTGGCCAAGTCCTTATGTAGGTAAACATGCAGAAAACAACTTCTTCAACTCTCCTTCCTGAGGAGAATTTGCTCAATTTAACACATCGTAAATCGATATACAGAACAAAATCATTATAGTTAAAAAAAAACATAATGAAATAATAATAATAATGAAATCAACATCAAGGTCATTATCTAGTGGAAAATTACTGGAGATCACGTTAACTCAGGAATATATAATTTTATTTTAGTTTATTCTATTCCAGTTTTATGCAATATGTAATACGAAAGTTCCGGCCAAGTTATTATTCAGAAGAAAAAAAATAGAAAAACGTAATTATTGGTCCAGTATTGTTAGAATTCTTACTGTGTTATGATATTTTAGATGGGGAAACATTGCACTTAAAATCATCTGACTCGATAAAATAAAAGGTCATAATTTTTTCTTGTAGTTATTTTAAACTATATAAGACAATATAATTTCAATGTTTAATTGCTGCAAAGGATTTATTGCGTATACATTTCTAAAAATATGGTTTGGTGGAATTTAAATATATTTTTAATTTTATTTTTATTTAAATTTGTGTAAGTAATTGTATCAATAGGACCTTACGGAAATAATTATGAGAAAATAATTAAATTAATTCCAAAAAAGAAACTGTAATGATCGATTCTGTAGTTTTAAGTTGTAGTTATGTACACATTAAAAAGAGAAGGAGAAAATAGTCCAATTCTCTACTATTTTACTTTTTCATGAAAAAATAAGTTAATTTTTCTTTTACTTCGAATATGAATTATAAACCCCTGAAAAATACGTGTTAATTTACGCAATGATTGTTATATAGTTAGGAAATCTCAAACTATCCGAACGCTGATAGGGGCTGTAATGTTTGCTTCAACTAAATTTCCATGTACCTTAAATATTATAAATGTAAGACTATTTTGACAAATTCATTCTTTAGAATAAATTTTTTTTTAAAAACTGTAAAACTGTGTTTTTTCTGGAAAAAAAAATCAATAACTTTAATAACCAAACTTTAAATCGTTTTTTGTAATTAAAACAAGCTAGAATGTTAGGTGTGAAGGCGGAGACCAATTAGTTCAAAAGAAAATTGAGTGATAGGTAGGAAGGAAAACAAAATTAAATATTTGTAAGCAACTATACGAGTTTAATGTCTAAATAAGATATTAATTATACATCTACTTCATGTGGATGAGCGATGGACTAATCTACCAATCCAGACGGGGTATTTTTATCTCTCTCTCTCATTTAGCTGTCTCTTTCTCAAATAGCCTGAATTGACAGAACTCGAGGTCCTTTAAATATTTACGGACATGTACAATCCTTATACATATTGTCGGCGTTAAATATACCATTTTTAAAATTCGACCCCTTCTGGAGGACCCCCCCCCCCGATTTTTCAATGGAAATTTTCCAAAACACACCACTCCTAATTTTTTATGGAGAATCCGAATCAGTCCTCAAAACCTGGAGGGAAAATAGTCTGGATTCACCCGAAATTAATTAGTGGATTATTCGGGAACGTCTTACATTGTCAGTCATTCTTATCTGTCAAATATACACAAATACCAATAACAACAGCAGCAGTGAGAATTAACCGCTTACTTGGTTCAATCTACATGTTACGAATGTCTGTTTAGCACTAGCCAAAACTATAAACTATTTTATATTTCTAAAGGTTGGCGATCGGAATTACACTTTTTGAGTTATAGCCAATTTTCCAGTAAAAATGGAAAGTATTTTTACAGTATTTTACAGTAAAAATGGAAAGAAATTATTTTTATATCGAGATAATTCTTTTACAGTCATTTTTAATAGTAAGATCTAATCGTCTAATCGTATTAAAAAAAATCTGAAATACTTATATACTTATTGACACTGCATGTACTATTGCAGTTAAATTTAAAGGAATTATACAGAATGTTTCACGAAATTTTCCCGGGAGTTCATAATCTATTCTACTCGTGAAAATAATTGAAAGGTTTCTATATATGTTCTAAAATGCTTCGTTCGCAAGTTACGGCTAGTGAAAGATTTCGCTCGGATATCAGTTACCTCGGGGAAACACAAAGATTTTTAACAAAACCTTGTTTTAAAAAAAAACAAAAACCTGTAAAGAATTTAATTCTGAACAAAATTGTAAGAAAAGTTGAATAAAGAAAGAAAAGTTCGAAAGATTTGAGTTTTATTTAGAAAAAGTATACTACTGCATTTGTCAGAAAAGCGCTTATTTAATATAAAAAAAAATCTTTTTTTGTAATGAGAAAGATTTGTAACAACACAATTTATTGTTAAAAATTTAAAGAAACTTGAAATTAAAGAACAAGGTAAAATAAAAATAAATAAATAAAAATTACTTAGGTGATCATTATTTTATTTATGAAAAATATAATAAATATTAGAAAGATTATTATTTCAAAACTGGCATTAAAATAACAGCTGATCAACAATGCACCAAACTGTACTAGTGTTTAAATCATTCTGTAAGGTACATTAAGTATATCGGGTCCTGTGAACTGTGCTATCGTCAGCGAAGGTTTTCTGTGAATTTTAGTTTGAACGTGATCGATTTGCCATTGAGGTAATGCCGTACTTATTTACAACAGAAAAATACGTGATATATGTAGCAATGTTACAATAAAGTATAAAATTGTTTTCCGAATCGTAGTATTCCAGATCCCAAAAGAATTATCGTTATTTTTATCAATCTTCTGGAAGCAGGTTCACTACCTGTTATTCGTACCAGCTGCGAACGATCTGTTCAACACGTCGCTGTTATTGATGACATTTTTACCGTTGCAATTCAGTGCGGCCCAGGCATCAGTACAAGACGTTTTAAAAGCGGGTCGGATTTTCGCATTCGTTGGTTTGAAGGACACTTATTTTTATTATAAACAGCTAGTTCAACAAGCACACACAAGAGATGGTCCGTTTCACTTGGAGTTCTGTAACTCGTGTAATACAAATCGACAATTCAAATATTTTGTTTATAGACGATATAAATTTCACTCGAGATGACGTCAATAACTTACGCAATGAACATACATGGATAGCAATAAATCCTCAAAAACAGTGAAAGGCAATTTTCAACACCGATCTAACGTCAATATATGGTGCAGCCTTCTTCACAATCGGCTCATATTGGACGGTCATATTACCTGGCCGCTTAAATGCGAGGTCTACTCTCACTTTCTTCAAGATGATTTGCCGCAGCTGCTTGAAGATTTTCCTCTAGCGCTTAGACGCAAAGTATACTTCCAGCACGATGGCACGCCTCCCCACTTCTCTTGTGCAGTTTCCACTCAATTAAATAATAATTTCCCTGAGAAATGGATCGTCTGATCTAACATCTTTAAATTTTTGGGGTGGGAATGGATGAAAAATATTGTATACAAAACAAGAATACATTCTCGTGAATTAATTGTCCGCATTATGGATGCTGCTGAGCAAATTATAGACAGCCCTGAACTAAAATGAGCAACAAAAGCAGTAAAGGAGGGTGCCAAAAAATGTGTTCAAAGTGGCTGGCTTACTTTTGAACATTTATTATGAACGCATACACTTTGGTCTAGTATGCAGTTTCTAAAAAAAATTAGAATTTTTCAAATTTTTAAAAATTTTATTCAGTTTATCGTGCACGGTTTTGTTTAAAAAGTTTTATGTATTTATTACTCATTTAATAAATTTATTGTACGTCAAACACAAAAAAGGGGTTTCTTACCACAATGTTTTGGTTTTCACCTCAGATTTAAAAAAAATAATGCTGTTAAGTACGGTTCTGAGACCTGTTTTATTGATTTTTCAGGTCAAAAATCATAAGAAACCACTAAATCAGCTCTTTAATTACCGTCCTAAAAATTTCAGTACTACCTCATTTCACCGGAATAGCTGAAATCCGAGCGAAATATTTTAATAGCCATAACTAGCAAAAGAACTATTTTAGGACATATGTTTATAAGAACTTTTTCAATAATTAGTTATGAAAGTCCCGGAATAACTTCCCGGACCGGATTCGCAAGTCAATGGTTTTTCACTGAACTAACTTATTTATCATTAAAAAATTTGAACTCGTTCAAGGTATTTCCTTAAAAGAAAATCTCCTTTTCAGTTATTAACGACCTTTGTTTTTTAAACAAAAACAAAACATTTATCATAAACATATTTTACCTTGAAATACTGATAAATAATTACAATAATTTAAATGAAGGGTAGAAAATTTTAGACGCTTAAAAACTTTATAATTAGAATTTTAAATCACTTACTATCAATAATTGATAAATTAATTATAAGAAAAGGAATAGTTGTTAAAAAAATAAATTGAACTTCAAAGCATAATTTTTGATAGTGCCGGTTCGTAAATCAACGTTTCACGTATTTTAAAATAAATTAAAAAAATTTTATTTCAAATATAAATAAATAATGTATCTATAACATGGAAGGGGAAAAATATCTATTTACATGTTTACACCTAGGTTAATATACTTTACCCTCTGACGTGTGTGTGTGTTTGCGTTTGTGTTTGTGCGTGCGCGTGTGTGTGTTTTATAAAGTTCCATCTAACTGAACAGGTTTTGTGAACTACATTTCCTGCTGTTGTCCAGTCTGTTTTTTCTTTGTTTTTATTTTTATTTTTTTATAGTAAAGATACAGAACTGGTTTTTTACATTTGAATAAACAAGTATGTTATATTACGTTATGTTACATGGGTATATTGTACCATTTAGAGGTTCAATTATTTGGCTTTGTCAATATACGTAATTTTTAACAGTAGTCGTAGTTTTAATTACTAGAATAACTTAATTGTTATTTTTATTTAAAAAATGATTTAATAAAAATAATTAGTTTATTTATTTTTTAATTAAAACTGACAATGATAATTTTACTTATTTCATACTTTTCTTAATAAAGAAAAAAATGCGGAATTATGGTTTATGAATCAGGAAATTCAGAAATTCATTTACGTATTTTTTACTTAACTTTCTTAAAATATAAAATATTAGTTTTTCTTTTTAACTACCGTAAGGTATTACTTCAGAAGATGAAATTTATGAATGTGAATAAAGTGTAGTCTTGTACAATCTCACGTCGCCACTCCTGAGAAGTGTAGTTAATTGAAACCCAACCACGAAAGAACACCGGTATCCACCATCTAGTATTCAAATCTGTATAAAAGTTACTACCTTTACTAAGATTTGAACCTAGAACTCTCGACTTCGAAATCAGCTGATTTGCGATGCCGCATTAACCACTAGACCAGCCCACGAGATTTTTTTTTAAAGTATATACATGAATCTGATTCTAATAAACCGTTATAAATTTTGTGAACCTCTTTTTTAAAAATTTTCAAAAGTGTTATTACATCTATAATAACTGATGTCGACACAGTATTCTGCTATTCGTTAAGATTCAGGTTATATGAGTCTACAATCCAGCATTTGCATACTGTTGTAGATTATGTAGCTTTTCAGGATTAACATTAATGCTAATCATATTTGATGTCATGGTATGATGGGTGTCTAATAAATTGAAAAAATACTTCCCTAATGTTTTAATGTCTGATACTATGTTTTTCCTTATAATAGGTGGAGTTCCTCAAGGTTTTTTAGTTAACCACATTCTTTACCGATTATTTAATCCAAATCATAAATCCTTTACTTTCTAACACATTCTTTATCAATTTTTTCAACAACTAGATAATCCTAAAATCTCTATTACTGATAATTATCCTTCGATGAAAAACCTGTTATCCGATATAAATATCGGATTTACTGATCTTCCAATGTTTTAAATATACTAAGGCGTGATTCCTGAAAACCAATTTATATTGTTGCTGCGTGTCAAATCAAAACACTAATAGTTTCGTGAAAGTCCAAACAAAAGAAAATCACCTCTTAGCTTTATTGGACGATATTCGGATTTCAGTGTAGAAATATCGTAAGACTTCTATAAACTGTTTTAAGAAGGCAATGGGTTCGCTACTTTCGTTGTTTTTACGTACCTGACAATTTCCTATGGCGATTTAGAAGAGTTTGGAATACAGACATATTAAATCGCTAATAACTTATACATTTTTTTAAAAATCGATTAAGCTACAATATTTTTGAAGCTCCATCGGAATGGTCTGCTTCCATGTGTGATTTATTCCTTTTCTTTCTGTTTAATTAATTAATTTCAGCTCAAATTGTAAATTGTAAATTTTAGTAGATGAATAAATAAAACACTGCAAACAATTAATTTTATTTGATAATTTAAATAAACTTATTTAAATCTGTAATTCATAATGATGTAAACAAAATTTTACCGACCACCATAATAAAATGTAGTTGCGACTATCACCACAAGAAGGCTTCCATAGTTTTATCTAGAGGTTCTGGGTTTGAATACAGTTTAGGAATTCATTTTTTTAAATTTAAACATCTTCATACTACATTTCTTTTAGTAGCTCATCATTAAGAACAGTATCGGGCAGTATAAGTCTTGTCAAAATCAGTGAAAATTTAAATTAAGCGGACATCAAAAAAAGAGAGAGGAAAAATAATTCCTAATAAATGAAATTATTTTTTTTATTACAGTTATTTTATTTATTATTTGAAATTAAGATAATTGTTATTTGAATTTGTTAAAATTGAAACATAAGTGTTTAAAAAATAAATTATGGGGACCGTTCAGTTTTCAGTTCACGTTGCTAGATCGAAATAAAATTCTTATCTTGCACGTATAAATAAATGCATAAAATTAAATGTTTTTTTTTTTGTTTTTTTTTTTTTTTTAAATAAAGGTTTATAATTTATAGCATTTAATTAAAAATGGAATAAAGTTATCTGATCGATAAATGGAGGACATGATATTTATTAAGTTATTAAAACCAAATATTAATACAAACCACTTGACATTTTTTCGTAATATTTCAGTGGAATGAAAGTCTCAGGTTTATATAGTCTTAACATAATTTCTAAATAAACTGGTTTCGATCGAAACATAAATATGTATATTACATATACGATTATTTAAAATACATGCTATATCGTAATCTGAATAAAATATATTATTTATTACAAAAAATATATATTAATGCATTTTGCAAAAAAAGAAAACTATAAAAACAATGGATAAAAAATATTTAACATTAAATAACAATGACAAATGTTGACAACAATGATGTTTACGTTTAATTTTAAAGTTATTCATTAAAGAAACAAAAAAATGAATCCTTTTACTTCATTCTATTCCTGTCACCATGGCAACAGTAATATAATGAAGTAAAAATAACCAGTTCTTTTTACTTTAATGAATATCTGTAAATTATTTAATATTCACACAACCATGAGGATAACCATGTTGGAGGTCCAGGGGTCGTTTCTTTAATGAATATCTTTAATACACAACTTCGCCCCAATGGGCCAGGACCTCGATCTATGACTTAAAATCTTCCCAGAAAACACGAATATATCCTGAAAATTTGAAAA
>JAAAKQ030495209.1:0-20970 GCA_010016005.3 Zanna intricata | reverse complement strand
GCTGCCTCACACATGTGGACTCGTGCACATGTGTGTGTGTGTGTATGTATGTATGTGTGTGTGTGTGTGTGTGTGTGCATGCGCGCGCGCGCGCGCGCGCGCGCGTGTGTGTGTGTGTGTGTGTGTGTGTGTGTGAATCATGAATGTTTCTAAATTATAAAAATATTTGAAAGAATTGCTTTAAAATTAATGAAACTAAAATATGTTTTGGAGTTAATTTCAGCACTTTACTCAGTGGTAGAACATCAGTAAATAATGGATGCAGTTTTAAAACAACTAATTTATAATTTTTATGTTATTTTAAAATGAGAAATAGCATATATGTTAAGAATTATAATGTAACAAGTTTATAAATGACCTGACATCACAGGTTACTGCTCAAAATGATTTGAATAATAAATAAAATTATAACTTTTATACTTACCACTTAGTAATAAAGTTGGGTAAAAACTTCCTAATGCTAACTGAATAGCATTTCTTTCCAACTCGCAAATTGCAGATATTACAAAACCTGTAGAAAGGCAGAAGAGAATTTAAAAAATAAAATATTATTCTTTTGTTTTTACTTTTTCAGAATGTATGTTTGATGAATGTAGTGTTAAAAAATAATAAAACAATAAATAATATACATTAACATATATACATAATGTTCATTACTAATTCTATTCTTATAAAGAATAATGATAAGATGATGATACATCATCTTCATTATTATTATTTACCTTTTTTTTTAACTTAGATTTTGAGTGGAAGAAAAATAAATAATGTAGTATAAATATATAAACATAAATAATAATTATATATATATATATATATATATATGGATACAATTGTCCATCCTCTTTATAAAAGGAATGATAAAAAAAATGTGAATAATTATAGAGGGATCTCCCTCTTACCAGTAACATAAAATTTTCTCTAAACTGCTATTAAACAGATTAAATTTGAGTTGATCTAAAATTAGGATTTTCAAGGAGGCTTCAGAAGGGGTAGATCATATTCAGAATAGATTTTAAGTTTGAAATTAATCATTAAAACCAGATATAAATTCAAAATCCATATTCATAACATTTGTTGATTTTCAAAATGCCTATGATTCTATAGACAGGGAAACTTTTATTAAACGATAAAAGAATATGGTATCAATCAGAAAACTATAAATTTAGTAAAATAACTCTAACAAACACATTCTCAAAAATACAATTTTTCAGCGAAATCAGTAATCCTTTTGAAATTAAACAGGTTTGAAACAGAGTGATGGCCTTTCCCTTACACTATTTATCCTAGTATTGAGTTAAATAAAAACATCTTGGAATGTTTTTGTTATTTACAAACTTGCTTTTGGAATTGGGGCAGGGTAAGGAAAAATAAGAGTACATTTAACCTTCATAGATGATTTGGCTTTACTGACGAATTCAGAAAAAGAATCAATTTCTCAAGTTAAGGATTAGAAAATAATTTTTTTAAAACAGAAGTAATGACAAATAATAAATGAAACAGGAAATGTAAAGAAACCAAACTTGTAAATATTAAGTACTCAGATAGATTTAAATACCTAGGGAAAATAATTACCTTAAATGGTTTCGATAACAAGACATTTGAAAGCAGAAAAATAGTTTTGAGAGATTGAAATTTTTAACTAAAAATATGTACATGAAAAATTTATCATAAATGCAAAACTGAAACACCATAATACAGCATTGAAAACAATAATCCTCTAAAGGACAAAAACCTTCAATATAATAAAACTAGTATCACTTATAAAAATCAAAAGGAAAATTTTAAGAATGATCCACAGCCCAAGAAAAACAGAAGACAGTTACAAAATATAGTCAAAAAAGAAATTTACATCAAAATCAAAAGAAAAATAAGAAAACAAAAAATAGAAATATAATAATATATAATATTATAATAATATTATATTATATATTATTATTATTTTGCTGGTGAGGAACATTTAGCTCCAGAATGCATCTCAGATTCACAGAAGATCATGATTATAATGGCATGATGCAGCATGTATATAAGAAAACAAACTTTGTTATTTAAGTAGCAGAAATTTATGTGAAACTTTTTTTATTACTTAAAGGAACTGGCGTGATTCATTGCTGATATACAATAAGGAAAATGTAAATACTGAACTTTCAAATACATTAGAATACTGTGAAATATTTTTGTATTCTTAGAATGTAAAAATAATACTTAAGATTTTGGTAAATAAAAATCTGGATAAAAATGAAGGATTGTAGTAATTTATATTCTAAATAAAATAAGAAATTGGTGACATTTTTTGTGCTCTACTACACTTATCAATACAACAATGTATGAGTTTATTTTTTTAAGTCTGTGAAACACTACTTATTAAAACTAACTGAATTATTTTAAAACTGAACAGGTAATCAGTGTAAAAGAAGTGTACTCCAAAAAGAATGTCAATTGTTTGAACTATTGCTTATACGAGATATGGCTATTAAGTAATCAGACTAATGCTGTAAAATGCTTTCTTTTAAATTTATACATATTTAGTTATTATCAACTTCATCATACACTCCACTATCCCTACAACACTCCATGGGAATTTTCCATTGTTCAAAACAGTGCTAGATGTCTTCTTCTGTGAGCAGCAGGTTCATGACACCTGTTGCTTTTTCTTCTATATCAACAGTTTGAAATCTTGTTTCCTTTAATACAGATTTGACCTTGGGAATAAGATAAAGGTCACATGGTGTTAGGTCAGGTGAATAAGATGGATGGTGTAACTATGGGATGTTATATTTGCCTACAAACGTCTTGACAGACAATGCAGTGGGGACTGGTGCATTGTCCTGATGAAGAACCGATGACTTTTTCTTCTGCAATTCAGATGTTTTTCTCTTATTTTTTCACGGAGTAGAGCAAGGACCTCAAGGTAGTAATGATGATTAATAGATTGACCTTCAGGTACGCAGTGAAGATACACGATCCCATGAATATAGAAAAAAACAATCATCATCGCTTTGAATTTTAATTTGCTCATTCAAGATGTTTTAGCTCTTGGTGAAGTTAGGACTTCCAGTGTATGGATTGATGCTTAGTTTCTGTATAATAAGTGAAAAACAAGATTCATCACATCATATCACTCTTTTCAAGAAGTTTGAGTCATTTTCAATGGCATTCAAAGTGTCAGAATAAACATTTTCATGAGTTTCTTTTTGTTTGATTGTGAGAATTTTAGGCACTATTTTTGTGCACACTTTTTGCATGTTAAAATTTTTATGAAAAATTTGCCTTAGCATTCTTTGTAAATTCCTACAGTTTCAGTAATTGCACTAGTAGTTAACCAACAGTCAGATCAGATCAGACTACCAATTTTTTCAATATTTTTATCTGTTTTGACCTGGAAGCGAACACGGGAGAACAACATCTTCAATATCTTTTTGGTCATTTTGAAAACACTTAAACCATTAAAAAAACCCATGCACATGATACACATTCATTGACATATATATATTGTTTTAATAAAGGATAAGTTTCAGTAGCGGTTTTTTCAAGTTTCATATGAAATTTCATGACAATTCTTTGTTCTAATAAAACTGTTATCATTTTTTTGGCAAAACAAAAAAAAAATAGATGTTATCCAGATCAAGTCCTTGACCATACTAATATGTCTACAGAAACTGGAGAAGCAACAATCGAAAGAGAAGGCTTCAAGCTACATAGCTATCAGTCGTATGAATTTGGTGCGTGGACAGTTCTTCTATAGCAGCATTAATCTCATTATTTAATAGCCAGACTTCATATTGAACAAATATTATTTGATTAAAAACAAGTAGTACTTGTTTTTAATAATCTCTGTTGCTTGATTTTACTGTGTTATTTGTTTCTCTGTAACTTGTTTTGAATTATCTGATGCTTAAGGTGGGTAATGCTGTTAATATCACACTTTTCTGTCTTTTATTTAACATCAATGAAAATATGTACCCATTACAAGTTTATAAATCATTTGAATTGAGGACTTTTTTTATATATTACTGAAGTTTTTGAACAGATTTTTAAAAATCAACAACTAATATATTCCCCGACTATGATGCGATAAAACTAACAAGAAATTAACTTACCAAAGCACATTCCACAGAGACCCTGAAGTATTGTTAAAATGATGACAAGGAAGATATCTCCTTTACATTCAACTCCAAACACAACGATCATAAATATTAAAACTAAGGCAGTTTGACCACACATTACTACAAACTGAGTAATAACATGTGAAAAGAGAATTTCCAAAGGAGTTACACCTAGATATAAAACAGAATAAACATTTTCATTTTATAATCATTTTAAGAAGACTCAATAAAAAAAAAAAATACAGATAATATTCATTAAAAACCAAACAATTATTTTCATTGCAAAAGCATTTCAAGAAGACAAACAACAATAATTTCATAAAAATATTTATACAGTTCAGTTATTTATTTAAAGTAATAGCATGAACGCTTCTATGATTAATTTACGACTTTCAGGAGCTTTTTATTTATGATTTTTTTTTTAATTCAGGGTAGAAGCACTTTTTTTGCAGTTAAGCATGAGTTTAATTTAATTTTCAGTCTAGTTTGATACTAAGTTTTTGTTATTCTTTGAGCACATTTAGGTATTCACTTTTAAACTTGTTCAAGCATTTAGGTATCCAATTTTATGCCTAATGTTCAGGCATATCCTCCATTCTGAGTGTTCTTGCTTAATGTTCTTATAAAAAACTGTACTTATTTGGCAGCTGTGATTTTGATTACTTGCCATACAAGAAAATTTCAACAAAATTAAAATAAACCTTTTTTTGCCTGTCTCTTTATTTTAGTTTTCCTTAATAAATTGTTTGATTCAAATTATCATATTCAAAATTTAACTAATTAATTTTATTATGTGTTTATATTTCTGCAAATATCTAAAAATATAAGATGATCTATTTTATTATACATGTCTCTAATAAGCTAATTGTTTTTAATTAGTATAAATCCAGTAATATTTTTGGTGACATTATTATGTGACATGTTTGTTTTCTTTTTATTGATTTGTTAACTTAAACTTCTACAACCTGGGTGAATTTTGTAGACATATATATGTTTTTTTTCCTTGATAATATGCTTCATAAGCTTGAAGCTTGTGCGTGGGATATGAAAATGGAAAAAATGTAAATGGAATAAATATGTTCATTTATTTTACCTTGCTTGTCTAATTTTACAGATTTCTTTATGATCTTGCTGTTTACTTCATACATTTGTTTTGCTTTTTAAGTTTGTGGCATGAGTGGTGACATCTTGGCTTTGAACACAGGTAGGTCCTGTGTTCGAATTCTGATCAGGCATGGTATTTTTTATATGCTAAAAAATTCCAAAATTTTCCATATCCCATGCACAAGCTTCAAGTTTATGTAACGATATCATCAAGAAAAAAATATATTCCTTTGGCTACTTTAACAGGAAAAGTCTTATATCAAGTTACCTTCTTCTGAATCTCTCTAACTAAAAATGTCATTTTTTTTTGGATATTTTTGAAAGAATCTCCTTATCAAAGAAATCATGATTTTCAAGAAAAAACTTTCCGTTATGTATCTATTTTTCAAGTCTAGAAACTACCTTGAAAAAATTCCTTTAAAGGTCCCTTTGGCTGCTATAAAGCAGAAAAATATATTATTCTCCAAAACAAAACAAAATTCATGTCCAGCAAATGTTTATAATTAAATAAAAAGTCAAAAGATTAAGCACTCTTTCTGTAATTATTCCTGATTCTATGAATTCAGGACAAAACAAAAATGAATAAAGTTTACACATAAAAATGTTAACAGAATAAAATTTTGCAGTATTAGCTTATGAAAAATGGAATTTAATTTTTTGCACCAACTTCTAACAAATGAAATCTTAATTTCTAAACATAGTTCACATTTTATTTCATCGCTTTATTTGATTATATCTTAAAAATGATTAAAATTCACCAATCTCTGTGGTGGAGTGATAATGTCTTAGCCTTTTATCTGGGGTTCCCAGGTTTGAATTCTTGACAGACATGGCATTTTTCATACACTACTAAAATTCCATTTCCATATTCTCACATATAAGCTTCTTTGTATGCTTCTATGGTGAATTAATTCATAAAGCAAAAAAAAAAAAATTATTTTATGAAATTTCTGTGAAAACAGTGTCAGCCATTTTGCAGTGTAATAATTTATTTATATAGAACTTCTCTTTATTTTTTTATCAACATTTTTGTTACAAATTATACATATAAAAATCAAAATAAAGCTGAAATATCGGTAATTTTTTTTATTGTTTTGCTTCATTCTTATATACATATATATATATATACACACATTGATAAGAAATTATTTTGATAAAAAAGCATTTCCTCATTTGTATATCGTTCACTATCTAAATGTATAGAGCTGGAGAAAAATGATGAAAATTACATTATTATAAAAGAAAGTTCACAAACCTGACTCTTAATATGAATATTAAAAAATAAAATAACCTTACACTAATAAAAATTTAAATTATAATATTCATTGTATAACAAGTTATAACATTCATTGTCTTTTATGGTAAATAACTATTCTTCCAATATGAGTAGAATGAAGTAATATTTGTGATCTATACATGACATTATCAAAGTACCAACCTCTACGATAAATTTGCCACAGTTTTTATTGTAAATTAGCTACTCCTGGTGCTTGTATGCTCCATAAAAAATTTCAAGCATATTTTTAAAGAAAATTTTAGTTATAATGTTAAAAAAAATGGCTAGTAGGTATAAATACAATAAAACTATAAGTAAGTAATTAAGACAATACCTGCAACCCAACTTCTGTCTAATAAACCCTCCATTCTTTCAATAATCAGTGCTGATGATGTTAATGCTACAGCAAGGAAGAACACAATGCTGCAAAAAAAAAATCAGTAAATGAATTGAGTAAATTTTAAAACTTATTATTTTACAGATCTAATTTTAAAACAAATCATATTTGTGTATAAAATTAGAATTTCTTATCAATTTATTTGTATAACATTAGAAAACATGTATTTTAATTTACATGTTTGTTTTTATACCTCAATAAATATCATATATTACTACTTAGTTGTAAACCAATTTTTGATTAAATTAGGCAATAAAATAACTTAAGTTACTTGAAGAAACGAATTACATTTTGTTTCGTTGTACTTTTTCTGTTTGATATCCAAATTCTAGATTTTAGATGTGTAAATAAAATACATATTTTTTAACTCAATACATATTTTTTTTTTTATTCTATGATGACTATTTCTTTAAATAACTAGGCATATGTAACTTTGGAAAATATTTTTATAAAAAGTGAGACTATTTCTTTAAAACCTTAGTAAAACTTTTTAAAAAATGAAAACATTTATTTGATAAAAAAAAAAGGGTTAAAAAGTTATCCACCCAATTTTTTTGGTTTTGGCTTCTTATTCTCTTGAAGAATGGCTTGTCAAAGGAATTCCCAGAAAGCCTGGGCTTCTTCTTATTCAGTTCTGACGTCAATTCCTAGAAAGGATTGGACATTACATCATCAATTCATTATCTTACCTATATTAAATCCCAATTTATAAAAAAAAAAAAAAAACTGAATTTCTCCAAAATTGGACATTTATACTTGTTTTTGATGATAAACTTTTATTTTAATAAACAACTAAGATATAATTTTATAAATATTATATTAATAAATACAAAGTACCAGAAAGTGCAATATAGTAAGCTGTTTTGAATTAAACTTACGTAAGAATAACTCCAGGTGCTACAAAATTTGTGAAACTGGGATCGTTGCTTCCATAAATTGGCTCCTTGAACTGAAAAAAAAAAAAAACAAAAAACACAGGTATTAATGTACACATTCATAGATCAGCACGTCAAAATGCTTTGAATTTCTGTATAGAAATGTTTAAATTATATTTACAGCTACTCTCATATAAATGATAAACTGCCTCTTGTAAATTGTCCCTCTCATCACAGCTTGATTATCTTCAAATCCATTCAAGAACAGGAAAAATCCCTGCTATCTTTTCACTGTCAATGCTATAATGAGCTAGTCTATTTATCTGTTCCTGAAGAAATTCATCTATATATAAGTTAAAGAGTATAACAAAGAGGCTGCATCCCTGTTGAAGGCATCTATTTAACACCACTGATCAACTCTTATTCCTGGCTATGCATATTTTTGAATCTTTATGTACTGATCTTATACATTAAACCAGATGCCAAAACAAACTTGTTTTTTCAAAATATCAATTAATTTCTTCCTGCTCATGATGTCAAAAGCCTTGAGAAAATCAATAAACACAATATGGGTTTCTTTATTGTATTCCCTCCTTTTCTCAAGTACTTGTTTCAAAATGAAAACATTATCTAAGCACAATTTTCCAGGCTGAAAACCTGACTACTCCTCAAGCAAAATAATGTAAACCAATGGTCTCAGTCTCGCAGTTAAAATTTTTGAACAGATCTTATACGTCATGTTCAGGACATATGCCTCAATTTCCACAATTAGATCCACCCTCTATTTTAGATAATGAGCAAATCAGTCAGCTGCCTTCTGTTGGCAGAGCATGTTTCCTCCATCACAAATTTAATAATCTAAGAAACCTGTTCCTAAGGTCCACTGATGCACATTTGATCAGTTTCGCCTTCAAGCCATCATGCCCAGCTACTTTCACGTTTTTCATTTTATTTGTTTGGTTAGCTCGAATGGGGCTTTGGATTAAAATTGAATAGGTTTTAGGCTTAACTTTGCGAAAGAGACTGGGATGGGGGACCTCAACCCCAGCATTACACATCCTGTATGGCTGCCAAAGAATGTTCCTGCAGATATGCACAACAGGTGTGAATAAGGTGAATTTATTTAGACATTTACCAAATAAGCACCTGTGGATTAACTGAGATGAAGAGGAAATGGTCAATGGTCTCATCAGTGGTTGAGGAAGAAATTCCCAGCAGTGAAGGGTGCAGATGAACCTAGGAGATCGATCTTTGAATTTAAACCAGAGCATTTTTCAGGTGCTTGGAGATAGCAGCCCTATCACTGGAATTACCCACATGGGGTAGAAACCTGTTTGGTGACGCTCAAAATACTTTTAAAGAAAAATAACCTGACTGGAACTCGGGCAAAATCTTTACTTAAACTTTTTATAAAATAATGAACTGTGATACATGTTCTAAGTACCTAGAAATATCCTTCTTATCAGACCTTTTTCTTTTTTTACCTCTGGGACTATTGTTAGGTATTACATCAGAGAATAGAAATGAATGATTTGTAGCATGTGTGACCTCTTATCAGACCTATACTCAAAGTTCCTTACCCAAAAAACAAAACAAATAAGCTTGTTTTAAAGTAGTTGAGAAATCTCTTTAGTACAGTACTATTCACACAGTACGTTTATTTGATATATCTTGAATGAACAAAATGTGTTCATTTAATATATTTTTTTGTAAGATATTATGAGTAGAATGCTAAAATAATGAATGATAATATCAAATTAAACAATAAACTTAATGTAATATATAGTCATAAATAATAGTATAATAAAACATTTGTGAATCAGTATGAAAGAAGGTAAGAACATAACATTAAAAGAAATAAAAAAAACTGATAGCTACACATTTATCTATTTTTTAAAAAATATACAAATTTTTTATAAAAATCCTTATCTAATTATAAAATTATCTGTAAAACGCAATAAAAAATAAATGTAATGATTAATAAAATTACATCAGAAAAATTAATATCTATAATGAAATAGGTATAAACAAAATAAATAGTGATAAAAGAATTTATGATAAATTTTTTACAGGAATGATTAACAGAAGTTTCAAGAATATATGCAGGCCTATTAACATAATTTAAAAAAATCAAACAATGGAGATTAGGTTAAAAACATATCAATTTTCAGATATAGAAAACATATTAATAATTAATAACAGATTATCAGTAGCAGAAAATATTAATGGTAATACAATAAATTAACAAAACAATTTGAAAATAATGACTGAATAAGAAAATAGTACAATTAATAAAATTTTGTGTACAAATAATTTCATAGTTCTTGGTTTCACCATCAGATTTTATTAATAATAGTAGTTTAGATTATATTATACCTTTTTACAAAACATAATTATGAAATAAATAATAAACACTTAAGAAATAATAATGGATAACTAAAATCAGTGAAATCTCTTACCTGAATGGGAATGTCTGCAAGTTTTGGATTATTTCCACATACAGTTAAAAGATTTTGAGCAAAGTCTCGGTAAGCTACTTGAAGATCTCTGTTTAACATAAGTCCAATTTGCTGATCTGCAAGTTAATAAATAATTTTAATCAAGCTTAATCTAACATTCAAAGCTTAATATTTTTATATTCTGTTTGCTACACTGAACCCAGAGTAGAAATCAGAAAAATTAATAGCTGTTAATTAAATTTCCATTTCAAAAGGTGCAAATTTTACTATATCTAAATTTACACTGAAAACATAGGTTATATGAATATCACATTTAATTTAAAACACTATGAATACAATTCAGTTACAAATTTTATATTTAAAGTATGTCAAGTAACCAAAGTAAAAAGATTAGAAATAGAGGGATTATATTGTAAATGGAGCTATAATACTTGTACATGTTAATTATTATACCGATTTTGTAAATTAATAATGACCATCTAAGTCAGGAAATAAGGACCTTTCTAATAATGAAAAATTTGAATGAGCTAAATAATAAGAAAAAAATGAAAACAACACTTTTTTCAGTAGTTACTGGCATAGCATGTTGTTAATGATTTGCCTTAAAAAGATAGGATAAATCATTATGCATAATTAACCCCTAGTAGGTATTAAAAACTTATATATGTATATATATATATATATATCAAATAATGTATTCAAAACACATTGGATCTGTCAAATTTAGTGGAACTTGTTAAGGTCATAATCTTCAAGTATATTGTGATATTGATTTTATGTGATTTATATAATATTTGCATGCTGTATATAAAAATCTACAACTTGGAAATATATATCTGTTTTTCTGTGTTTATGAGATGTTTTGTAAACAATGATTCTGAATGTTGGTTGCTGCAGGAAAGTGTACTGTATGTTCTGTAAGTCTATGAACAATTGTCTATTCAGTAGCCCAATGTAATATTTAGTATTTATATGAATACTGTCTAAACTTTTTATGACAGGGCCAATAATAAAAGTATGCTCTGTAACTACAATGAAGAAAATCTTGGTGTCCTTTTAGAGAATAATTTTCATTTAACTTGAAGGTGAATCATTAAAAATTTTAAAATTGTGTTTTTTCATGCTTTTGCAACAAAAAAAAAAAAATATTAGGGTAGATATGTTAGATTCAGTATTATACTTTTTTTGAGTTTGAATAATTAATTCAGATGATTGATTATTAATGATATTTGATTCCAAAAATCAAATTTTGAGTGTCATTATAAAAAAAATGTACAGTCATAAATCCTGTCAGTGTTATTTTAAAGCAACCTTGTAAAGCAATAAAATTGTGTTTTTATTATATCATACATTATAATGAAATGAAACAAACTTACTTGACATATCCAACCAGACTCGCATTTCACTCTGATCTAATGTTTCATTATCTGCATCTCGACCAAGAGCCATTCTTGCTACCAGGGCATCAGTAAAGTTGTCTGTGAAATAAATAGCACCCCAAGCATCTCCTGTTTCCACAGCTGCTATAGCACTTTGTGGAGTTTCATAATAGTCCTACCGTGCAAATACATGTACACATACACAAACATGATATAATTTTAGTGAAGATTAGCAGTAAAATGTAAAAAAGGACAAAAAAAATAAATAAATAAACACAAATAGTCATTAACAGAAATTAAACTACAGAAGCTTTAAAACAGTTTTCTATGAACAGAAATTAAAATAAAAACAAACTTGCAGTGTTGTAACTATTAAAAGCTTGTAATATTTTTGACATCATAAAGCTTAAATCACCAAAGCATTTACTTGTGGGTCGAATTTAATTAGAGTTTAACAAAGGGATTTAAGAAGAAATAAATATAATTAAATGAAAATAAACAAATAAACAAACAGGACATTTATTTTCATAGTTTATGGTAACTGTTATGATAACTAGTGTTATATTATGAATATTTTAATGTTTGTATTGTTACTAACAGGGTTATATCCAATTAATCCTGGCTAGCATATATGATTGGCTAATTACAATTAGTCAGTTATTTCAATTTTGAATGTAAAAAATATTTTAAAGTAACAAATTTCTATCCATGAGTTTAGTCTGAATCAAATAAAAGTGTATTAGGTATCCAAGCCTAATTCCATTACATTATTTGGGAAAGAATCAAATAAATTACATTAGAAAGAAAATAAAATAAAGAATGATAGGGAAGAGAATACATTTTTCTTTTCTTAAGTCTCAAGAGTAATTTTTCAACATGTTTCAATAATAAAATAAATAAACAGAAAAATTATTCGTTTATATAGTATGTGTGAGAATATATGAATATTATGAGATAAATTGGCCAGCAAACTTAATTTGTGATACATGCTACTACAATTTGTAAGGATTTATAATTTTTATAATTATTTAGTGTTTGAAAGTTTCTCTTGTAATTGCTAAACAAACTAAATTAGCATTATCAAAATTATTTGAATGAATTTGATAGACACCCTTCTGTTTGAAGATATAAAAGTGAAAAGCAGAGTACTGAGCTAGTGATAAGTGAATGTACATAGTGATTCCTTGTATAATTAATCTTAATTTTTCTAAATTTCAGTAAAATATGAGTATAAGAACATGACAAATAATAAGTACAAAAATAAAATTTGACAGTTAGTTGAAACTTAAAAAGATAATTTATATATGAATTAAAAAAAAAAAAAAAATTCATAACTACTCGTGTTAACAACGTAAAATTTACAATCTTAAGCAGTGAATTTGAAATTATCTACCGCACGACTAATATCGAAGGTATGATACTGTAGAACTTACTAGATGTGTCTTGCCAAAGTAAAATTTCACTGTTATTTAATGTTCCTTCATCTGCAAACCTTCCCAAGACAAGTCGAGCACTCAACTCGAAAGAAAAATTACGACCAAAAGCTATAGCAGCCCAAGCTTTACCAATTTTTACTGCATTTATTGCTTCATTGATATTGGGGTAGAAATCCTGCATCATCATAATTATAATACAGTTCTAAAATGATAAAAATCCACACAAAAACATTTAATTTAAGTAATGTAAATAATTAATTAACTTCTTTCTAATTATTTTATGCAAAAATATTTGCATGAAATTAAGATCTTAATATTTGTGATAAAAATGTATTCATAAATTTGTGTCATAATTCATTGTATATTATACTGTGCTACTACATAATCTAAAAAGTAAAAAGCTTCCCACGAAAGTACTAGATGATATCACAATATCCATAAATCTTAATGAAAATGTATACAGTAAACAAAATCCATATATGACTAGAACTGAAAAGATGACTAGGATAAGGAATAAGGTGTACTGACACAGATACAAACAGACAGACAGACACATGCACGCACGCGCACGCGCGCCCACACACACACACACACACACACACACCAGATGATGTCTTCTTCTCATGAGCATATGTGATAGTGAAGATAAAAAAATGAGTGAAATATACCAGTCATACATCAAAAGAATATATTGATTCATGTAACATTATATTTTGAATTTAATTCAATATTTGAAACCCTACAAATTTCACTTTCTAGGATTGTCTTGAGTATGATGTTAAATAGCAATCAAATACCAAAAGAATGTATCTGGAGATAAAATTAATTAGATTTATATAAACTGATGTTTTCAGAGCAATTAAGAATATGAATTGTACCATATAACAATAAAAAGAAATTTAATATTCACTAGCTCCTTACTATTGCTGTGTGATGTGTTAAAGAGAATAATATAATTTTATTATAACTGGTAATTGACTTCATATTTTCTACAGTCAGGCTGGGATATCATCAGATATCTCAAATATAGCACTGTTAATAATTAACTTACTACTTTCGTTTTTTTTTTCTGATGGGTTTTAATTTGAATTATCATATAAATACATATATACATAAATATTTGAAATCCATTTTACACTTACACTACTGGTCTAAAATGATTACTAATTTTACAAAGTTGTAAAAAGGTATATACACTCAAATGTTCAGTAAAAGAGTAATTTAAATATATAAACAAACTCATTTGATTTCAAATTCATTAAACTACAGGTTTATTGTTCTTCAATTCTTACCTTTATTATAGTGTCTGTCCGCAAACTATCAATATAACGACAACTCAGGCTCTGGAAGGTACAGTTCTCATAGATAGGGCACTCCTTTGTTTCCCAGCTCATTTCTTGGTTAACAATGGCAAGATGTAATCCAGTTGGATCCCGACCAATGGCCAAACAAAATAATATTACCTGCATAACTGGTAGTGCGAAGATAAATAACATTACACTGTAAAAGATAAAAAATAAAATTAATGTCTAGGTGAAAATGCAGGCTTATTATTAAAAAAAATGTATGCAGTAAAACATTAACATCCATATAAAAAGTTATAAAATTCCGTTAAAAAAAGTATATGCATAAAAGTACAGCTTTACAAGAGGGAAAATATTAAAATACATTGATATTTGTTTGACCCTATTTTTATTTTCAAACATCAGAATCTAATCTTTCCAATATTTATTTATTTTTTTTTCACTAAATAATTACCATTTAATTTCCATGCTGACAGAAAGACACAAAGGATGTATGTTATTTTTTTAATTCCACATATGATTTATCTTTCAAAAATATTTGACATCCCAAAAGTTGTTAAATCTTCTTACAGACTTTTCAAAGAAAAGTTATTATTTTTGGACACATGATGGGATTGAGGAGGGGGTGAAATGAATTTTCTGTATGTATTGAGATGTGGAGAGTATAAAAATACTATTCATTTAAAATGGGGTTTCCTTATATATTTATGTAAAAGGGTAGCTAAAAATTTAGTCATGTCCCCCTCTAACTTCTTTTTTATAATTGAGATAACTGGATGCAGTTTGCGGCATTCTTCCTTGTAGCAAGAGGCTGTTTCAATGGACATATATTTCCTCTTTTTGAGTTTTTGACGATAGGAGTGGGGGGCGGCAACTCAAAAATTTCAAAAGGGACTGATGGTCAATAGATATAATATTTCTGAAGAACTGATGAGAAGAAAAATTATACAATTAAAACTAAATTTGATCACCCAGTCCAAAATGGCAGCCAAAAGTGTGTTTCAGATAGCTTGAACTATGGTAATATGCTCCCCTTTAATTTTTTTATTACTTGAGGTATCCTGATTCTTTGTTTGGAAACTTATCCGATACAAGGGGCCTAACTCAGTAAGCCCCAATTTAGAGTTTTTGACCTTCAGGGTGGCTCAACATTTTAAATCGAACATATAGTCATGTAATATGTTGTTTCAAAGGTCTTAGCAAGTGAGGCAAGTAGAATAGTATCAATAAAATTAAATTTAGATTGTCTAAAACAAAATGGCGACCACAAATACCATTAACTAAAAATGGAAAAAATTAATTACATTTTTTCAAATTTAAACTTTATTTCAAACTTTTTATGGGGCTGTTAAAAGATCTAATAATATTGGTCCCAATAACCCTCACTGGTATTGTGACAGTCATACCCAGAATCCAAAACAGTTAAATGTATGGGCTGGAATGATAGATAACATACTTCTTATACCATTTATCATTAATGGTAACTTAGATGGTGATATATATTATGGAATACATGCACAAGAGAAATATCACATATTCTCTATTCCAAGTAAAAAATCAGATAATGAAAATCTGGATGATGATTATGGTGTTTTGAAGAATGAATTAGTATTTATAAATTTCAAATGATGGTGATGATGTAGAAATGATCTGGAATAGTATTGTACCTCTTAAATTAATGTATAGATAAAAAATTTGTGTTTTATTAGCATAAAGGGTTAAATCATTCATTATTTTTCATTTCATACTCAATTGATTATACTTCTGTCTTCTTTTTTTCTCTTATCTTTGTTTGGGATTATTTTTTTTTATCCAAAATCAATATTAAGTGATAGTCAAATTCCTAGATATCACAATAAGGCCGCCTGGCCTAAAAATATGGAAAAACATAGTTCCTGTCTTATTTCATATTTAGTGAATCATGTTGGGTTAAAAGATAAACTTTGAATTTGTAAAAGGGAATAAGAAAATATGTGTCACAGTTTCAAAATAAAATACTAAAAAAATAAATAAAAATGTTGTAGTCATAATTTTATACACATATGCATCTGAATACATATATGCACACAACTAATGCAAATTCCTTTATGTAATTTAAATAAATTCATAATCTGTATTACATACAAAATAATAAACCCTATCTTTATTTTTAATCTAATTATAATAAGATTAATCTTACCGAGCTACCAAGTTGCATTTTTGAGATTAATACATTTAGAGGTAATTTCATTTTGATGATGTTAGTTTAATTAGGAAGTTTGAAACAATTTTACTGAAGTGCCCTTTTAATTACAAATTTCAAAAAATAAACTACTCTATTCAAATTAAAATACTAACTACTGCAGTAGTTACGATTTAAAGCTATTAAAAATAATTACATTAGTCATAAAATGAAGAAATGTGGATTAAATCTTTTTTTAAAGAGCTAGGCAAGTTGGTAGGAATTAATACTGATACAAGATTTAATGAAGATGAAGCTTTTAAATGAAACTCTACAATATGTTAAAAAAATATAAGATAAGGTGGTATTATAGAAAATACTACATATTCAAACTTCATTGTGTGAACGAATTCTAATAATCAGCAAAACATTCAGAGATCACTAAACATAGTGTTTCATGAAAAGTTAATTTTCTTTGAATAATTGTTTGTGATATTAATTTGTAATAAATTTATTTTCTGAATTATTAAATTTTATTCAGTACAGTATTAAAAAACTATTCCATTTATCATTTTATCTCTGTAATTAATAAGTACTATACTTAATGTAGCTATTTACTGAAATAGTTCTAATTCTGTCTTTCCTTTATTTTCAAAGGCCTGATTACCATCAGTGATACTCAAGATGGTTGGTCAGAGAGCTATTAGAAGTATTATAATATAAGCTAAAAGACATTTATTTTAAATCAGGAAGAGTTTGTCATTAAAAATTAATTGTCTTTCTAGCTTTGTGTGGCACTAGCTATTATGAGAATCAACTGCCTCTATTACTGACAGACATGTTTTTAAAAATGACTGAGAAAAAAGAAAAACATTAGTCTTAAAGAAACACAAAACATTAAAGAGAAAACATTATCTTAAAGAGATTTCGCTACAGTTATATTAACAACTGAATGAGATAAGGAAGTTTATGAAAAAATTCAAATGTACGTAATGCAAAAAATCATACCCCACATTTCTCCACATACGAAGGAAATTCTTCTGCAGCAAAGCCTTGGTTTTACCTTTTGTTGTTAAGTTGCAGCAATCTGAACAGTCATCACACATGACTGAATCTTTGCTACTATGTGGCATTCCATTCATCTGCAATTAATGTAGAAAATTAATAACTAATTATTGTTTCATTAATACTAACAACTAAAAACCACAAAATAAAATAATGATTATGAATCATATAATACTTCATTTCACTTAATGTCTTTCTAAACCAGTACCAGGTGAAACTTAAGAATATTGAACAATTTTTAATTTTTGAAATACCTTTAAATACGCAATGAATTTTTGAATGGAACACATATTTTACTAAAAATTTAATAAAAATATAAGAAATGGAATGGATGTAATATTTTTTAAAATGCAAGAATATAAGGACTAGCAACAATTTCTTTGTACAGTTTCATGAAGTTGAGGGAAGAAAGAAAGATTACCATAAAGTGAAGTCCTTGAGCCAAAATTGTTTCCGATTCCTTCTATGAAGCCTGATGTTCTTCTTTCTTCTACTTCATGATAAAAATCACTTAGTCATGGTTTGATGTGTTGAAATAAAAATCATAAAAATTGACTACAGTACAGGGTTTTATTATAGTTGGGTGTTTTGCTCATTTTTAACACATTCTACTTGAGTTTTAAAACTTAAAGATGATTAAAACTGAAGCTGAATTTGAATTCTTATGGGTGAAGTTCTGCTATATCTGAAGCAATTATTATTACTAATGCTATTTAACTAATACCAATTATCCATTAAAAAAAATATTGGCTTATATGCTAGTTTTCAAGCTGTAAAAAAAGCATGTAAAATAAAAATAATTTGACTCTTTATAATTCCTAGAAAAAGTAAGAAAAATACAGAAAGTGCTGAAATGATAAGGCATTGAAAGTATTTTGTAAAAAAATGATCAAAATTGAACTCAACATAAGAGTTTAATTTTCAATTGTTAATGTATTTATGTAATTAATCCATGAATTTTATTTTACAATGCAAAATTTAATGGCCATCTTAGCTCTAAAAAAACATTCATGGCTGAGGCTTATACTTAACTGATGTACAACAACAGAATAGACAAAGGTAATATTTAATTTTTTTTTAGAAGAAAACAAAAATCATAGTGACTCAAATAAATAGTAATATTTAAAAAAGTATCAGCCATTTAAAGTGATGGCATTCTAGAGAAGTTATGAATTGGATGATAATGACAAAATGATTAGGATGATAATCATGGTCTTCAATTATCCTTAGCTATACTATTATTAATTAATAATGAATTTGTTGACTAATTAACAGGTAATTTATAATTATTATAAAATATGTAATAGTATATTTATTTTTTAAGTATGTGTTACTATTAAATAACTATTAAACTAGTTACACAGCAACTAGTAGTAACTAAATTACTTAGATAACTGTCATAAGATAACAATATTCTAATTTAGTCATGTAGTAAAAACAGGCAAATATCCACCTTTAATACATTTGCTTTTTTGACAGATGGGAAATGAATTTCTAAAAAATGTTAAGCTAACTGGGATTTGATCCCAAAACATTCTGAATGGAACACAGACAGATGCTATATCACTACCAAAGAAGTGGCTCTTATCACCCACCTATAATTATAATTATAGATTACAGTGTGTATTATATATAACAGGATAGATGTAATATATTATCCTATTATGTATTATAGATTATATTATGTCTTAAAATATTTAATTTTTAGAACTAATCCTATGGATTAGATATTAGTATTCTAATTAAGCATTAATTGTTTATTATTAGTAAAATAAAAATCAGTAACATGCTTTTAATGTAAGGTCTAATTTCTTTGAATTGTCTTTGATTAAAAATTCATTCATAATGTTTTATAAACTCATTTGTCAATGTACTTCTTATCAGGATGATGAAATTATGAAAAAATAATAAGAAAAAATATCTAAGAGTAGAAGAAAAGTTCTTATATCTACTTAAATACTTCTGGTTTAAATAGTAAATGATACAAATATTTTTTTAAATTTGATGAGTGAACTTTAAACCACACATACACGTGCGCGTGCAAATGAAAAATAAAATTATTTTACTTTATCTCAGTAAAATAGATAATTATTCTTTCACGGGAGAAGTGAACAAAGAGGAATTGTACAATTTATATCTACACTTGTTTTTTTTTTTTTTTTTTTATCATGAGATACATTGCAGAATATTCATAAAATAAAAATCTGATGTGGACACTACATGACTTCCTTGTATTCCTATTAAATTATATTTACACATTTTTTTCTGTACTTCATTTAAACTTATTTCATTTCAAAGGGAGATACGATCCTCCAATTTGTTAATAAAGTTGCTAAAATAGTAATAAATTATTAAATTGCTAAAATATTAGTTTTTATTAACATCAAATATTTATACAATTATTAATTCAACAATCTTACCTGAAATATTAGGTTAAAATAAAAGTCCCTATATTACTCTTTAAATAAATTTAAATCTTTATATCTACCTAATACCATATTTTTTAAATTATTATGATGTAACCATCAACAAAATAAAAAGAAAAACAAAACAGGAGAAGGTTACTAAATGTTGCGGCGATATTTATTATCAAGTAGCTGAAACAAATGCATAAATAAAAATAATATGATTCTAAATAATAATTTTCAATTAATATTAAATAATCAGATGTTTCATTAAATCTGATGTGGACACCACATATTTTCTTGGAATGCCTATTAAATTACAGATACATTTTTAAAAGTATATAAAATTTTATTTCACAAATAACCTCAGATTTTTTTCATTAAAAAAATTTTCTTTATTGTTATTATTGAATTATTATTTATTGTAATTTTTTTTTACAATGAGAGGTTAATAATTATTAATAAATCAATTTATTTAATATAAAAATAAATAAAATAAAGTTAGAAAAATAGGAGATGAAGTATGATTCAAACCGATGTGCCTCCTCCTTATAAGAGCCCAAGTGTTTCATTAATTAAACTTTTAATTCTTTCATTCTTTTTCTGTTCAGCCTCCTGAACTACCATATGGTATTACTTCAGAGGATGAATGAGGATATGTATGAATGTGAATGAAGTGTAGTCTTGTACAATTTCAGGTCAAGCACTCTTGAGAAGTGTGGTTAATTGAAACCCAACCACCAAAGAACACCGGTATCCACAATCTAGTATTCAAATCCCTATAAAAATAATTACCCCTTTACTAGAATTCGAACCTTATAACTCTCGACTTTGAAATTGAGAATCTAAGGTTCAAATCCTAGTAAAGATAGTTACTTTTATTTGGTTACAATTCTGAAACCAATGAAATTAAGTATCACTTATTATACAGAGTGTATCAAAACTGCACTGCAATCTCTCGGAAACGGATTCTATATCTAAAAATAAGAAAAAAGTTTCCAATAAA
>JAAAKQ030495198.1:7644-20971 GCA_010016005.3 Zanna intricata | reverse complement strand
CTCCAAGCGTTTGGAGGCAACTGCCGTAGCCCGGTTCCCTTTCCCTAGACTCCCCACCACCACTACAGCACCAGATAAAGGTTAGCAGACGCTATGACGGCGCGGGGCAGGCTCAGTCCGGTTACTTATTATACAGACCCTGTATATATAAATAGAAGAAAGTCTGTTTTTATATTTATTTCGTATTTATCTCGACACCAGCGCCGCCTAACGGGTATAGTTATTGCAAAAATGTTTCTTTTTGTGTATTGTCTAATATATACCCGGGCCGACTTCCGTGCGCGAGTGGTAGCGTCTCGGCCTTTCATCTGGAGGTCTCTTGTTCGAATCCCAGTCAGGCATGGTATTTTCACACACGCTACAAATCATTTATCTCATCCTCTGAAGGTATACGTTAACGATGGTTCGGGAGGTTAAAAAAAAAATATATATATATATGTACTCTGAATATGAGCCAAATCAGTTCATAAATAGAATTTTTATAAATATCTCGACCACAGCGCCACCTAGCGGGTCCATTTTTTCCAAAAATATATTTTTTCATGAAACTAATATGTATTCCGAATATGAGCCAAATCGGACCATAAATACAATCTTCGAAAATCTCTATTCTAACGCCACCTAGCGATTTCAAACTAATTCAGAAACTCTTCCTGGCATGTGTCTAACCATTCCCCAAAGTTTCATCGCTATCAGATTAACTGTTTAGGAAAGCATAAGAGACATACAAACATTAATTTTTATTTATATAGATTTTTACATGACTGCCCAAAAAGAAGTGTAATGCATTTATGATGTATGTATGTATATTTGTTCCACCGTTGCAACTCAATGACATAACTGATTTAGATGTATGACCCCGCATTGAAATCCTTACATTACAGGAGTCTCATAGGCTATAGTGAAACTGAGGCTGATAATATATATATATAGTAGTCCTATTAAATACATACATATATATATATATATATATATATATATATATAGAGTCAGGAGTTCTGTAATATAGAATAATTACTGTTCAAATCCCTTCAATATAGGACAAATACTATTCAGAACCCCTCAACTGCATCTAAATATTTTCATTGAAGGACGAAATTTTCTTATCAATGAAGACCTATTGAGAACTTAATCATTAGACAATCTTAAATGCCTGCTATTTCTACAACATGAAAAATATATTTAAACAAATTATAACTTTTTGAAAGTTGATTGATCATCCATTATTATATTTAATAAAATACTACATAACAATGTTTAGTCTTTTATTTACATAACTTGTTTTCTTTTGTTTTTAGTTCAATTTATTTATTTATTTTTTAGCAGTCGTGTTTTTTAATCTTTATAATTGGTTTTATCATTATACATGTAATTTCCCATGGGAAATCATCATCATTAGCCTAGCTGGCCTCCGTGGCTGAGTGGTAGCGTCTCGGCGTTTCATCCGGAGGTCCCAGGTTTGAATCCCGGTCAGGCTGGCATTTTTCACACCCGCTACAATTCATTCATCTCATCCTCTGAAGATATACCTTAACGATTGTCCTGGAGGTTCAACAAACAAAAAAAAAAAAACCATTAGCCTAAATGTTCTGAATGGATTGTACATTTGTTGGATATATTTTTAGAACTTTTCTATATTTGAAGGCTCAAGAATTTTGATTTTAAGAAAATAAAATTTTGGGGTTTTATGCTAAGAGATTTTTCTAAAAATCCCCTCGTGACAAAAATGTTTTGTAAGACTTCAAAAATATTAGAATGTATCTAAAAGAAAAAAAAAATTAAGAGATCTTCAAAGTTTGAAGCAAATTTCTTTGGTGGTGTTTTTTTTTTTTAGAATTTTTGATCTCTTTTGTTAATAAATTAGAAATTGAATTGTAAGAATATCAACAGATTGAATTATAAGTAAATTTTTTTTTTTTCAAGTAAAATTGGGAAATATAAACACTCTGGATATACAGTGGTTTGTAGTAGTAGTAAATAAATGTGTAAATGTTAGTATAATATTATGTAAATCTTCTGGAATTTTAACATCTCATTCATTCATATTAAAGGTTCTGGGTTCAAATCCCAATCAAGCTGGAAATTTTCTGCACATTACAAAATGTTTTTTGTAAAAACATTTAAAAACAAAATGTTTTTTGTTTTTAAAAAAAATGAAGCTCTAAATTAGTTTCAGCATGTAGTATCCAAAGGTAATAAATTAACACAAAACTGCTTGATGAGTATAAAATTATGTAGTTAATAGTAGTGCTATACATTTTTGTGCTATTTAAAACTTTTGTAAAAACATTGATTTTAATATATAATATATATATTTTTTTTTTTTGCTTTTTGAAAGGTTCTATCATTTAAACTTTGTAGTTTTTTTTTTTGAATACCTTCAGAAAAGAATAAATTTTCTTATTTAAAAACTATTTATATTTATTTGTTGTAGTATTTGTTTATATTACATGTAAATGTGTTTTGTAATTTTTTTTAATGTGTGTAAATAAATTTTTTTTTTTTTTTTTCAGTATAAATTAATTTTATTCTTGATGTAAAACTAGTTACATCATGTTGTGGTGTATTTTTTTGTAGTATGTAGGAAAGTTTAAACACTTTAGTATTGCAAAATATTTGAAAATTTATCTACTTTCTATTTTATATTTGTTTTTATTAGTGTTTAATTTTGTTTAAGGAATAAAGTACAAAAATGGTCTTAATATCTATTTTTGTTTTGCCTAATGGAAATTTTTTAAAATGATAAAATTAAGTGTTATGAAACATTGAGGTCATTAAAGTATATCATTGCATGTGTTGATAGTAAACATTTCATGTTGTGTTTTTATAATATTGATAACGTTGTACTATGGTTCAGTAAATGTAATATTCCATTACCTTTTTTTTTTTAAAAAAAGATTATGATTGTATCATGATTTATGTTTAATGATGTGGAATATTTCATTATGAAATATTCATGAAAATATTGAATATTTCATATAAGAACTTAAATGTTTCAGAGGGTGATTTTGTTTATAATACATCAGTTTGAAAGCAAGTTTGATTTATAATTTTCTATCATTACCTATGTAAAAGAATTTTGATATTGCTTATATTTTCGGTGGAGTGCTTTTATTTTCATTTTTCAATGAATACGTATATTCAAATTACCTTAATCGGCTCACCTTTGGATTAAGCTGAACTTAATCGACTACTGTACTAGATGTGTATGCTAAATGTGAAGCTGATACAATTACTTATCTATATATATTTTATTATTCTAATGACACTCTTCTTTCAGTGTAATGTATATAAATTTAAACACTGACAGTCGTGTTATCTACCAGTTGAAGGCATGTAATATGTTTGTAAATCAAAAAACTGATCCATAATTGGTGCTGCATGAATAGGCTCATCATCCTGATTAAGAATGAAACCAATTTTTTTTTTTCAAAGTTCTAGTCATTTTTTCTAACTTGCCCTAAGATTTTCCTTTTAATAATGTATGTTAGTTCAATATTATGCCTTCTGGAACCTATTCTTCCAAAAGTTAAGCCCTCGAAATAAAAAAACAAAATGAGCATGACTTTAAATTTGGACTTGTTTCGATGACTTTTTTCATTCTTGGTGATGAAAGTGTTTGGCATCTCATTAACTGTTATTTCATCTGAGGATTATACTGAAAAATTGAGATAAAATGTGGAAAATTCTGTACTAGTAATGATTTTTTGAAAATAGAAAGAGAGAGATTGATATCACATTGCTGCAGCATGTCATTGAAAATCTTCTTGCCAAGTTTTTTGCTCTGGTGTGAGAACCTTAGGGACCATCTGGGGATAAACTTTATTTGTGTTGGGAAACCTCATGCAAAATTTTTCATGAGAATCTTGTCAATATTCACGGCTTCAGCTATCCTTTTGATGTTTAGTATACGTTCTTTTCAAAAATCCAACTTAAGTTTTTCTTCAGCGTTTTAAGCAGAAGGTCACCCAAAGCATTCATCATTTTCCATACACTTATATTCTTCTATTCTGCCACTCGAAGCACGTTTATGGGTTGACTGGTTTTCTCCATAAGCTTCAGTAGGCATTTGAAAACATTCCAATGGCATTTTGTTTAGTTTTAATAAAAATTTCAGATGGATATGTTGGTCAACATTAAAATTTAGCATTACTCCAAACACACCTAATTGCCTGAGAATGTTGATGTTTGTCATGAAGTTTCAGATGCATACAAAATCTTTGCCAAAGAGCTCACGTTTCTACTGCTTCATTGATAGAAAAAACTTAGTGTCAGGGATACATACAGAATGTTTGTTAATAAAATGTTTAACTATTGATAATAATTTATCTTTTAGCATGATCTGGAAGTTTCATTTTTTGAACATGCATACTTAGTAGGGGAAAAGTTTCAGTTTTCTTATAGCTTTATGACTGGTAGCAAGTTCAACATCTTGCTGCTGTGCTAACTTACAGATTGACTATGATGGACTTTCAGCCATAGCTTCAAAAATATCAAGCAGTTTCTGTTCGTTTAGAACAAATGGAAGGTGGTCTTCCATTTTGATCAGCATCTTCAACAAAGCCTGTTGCCCACAATGTTTTGATTTTTTTTTTTTTTTCACCTCTGGAACCACTGTTAGGTTATATCTTCAGAGGATGAGATGAACGAATTGTAGCGTGTGTGAAAAATGCCATGCCTGACCGGGATTCAAACCTGGGTCCTCCGGATATTTTTTCGTATTGCATTGTGGTGGGGAGCAGAAGTATTTGTAAACTTTTCAGAAAACTTGTGCTTCACTAACTCAGTATATTTGTCACCTTCATGAAAAATGTGTTCATAAAACAATATGTTCCTCTACTGAAAGAACCATTATGTTTCTCACAACTATTAATTTCAATAAACAAAACAACATGATGTAAAACAAAGCACATTCAATCAAAACTCAACAGCTGATGCCTCGGTTTATTACTGAGCAATACCCAATGTACTCAAGGGCAACTCGCGTAACAAAAGAACAGATTGTATCAAGTAATTGTAAAGCATCCTGCATACTGCTCAGCAACATTTTAAACACTCTGTATGTTATTCATTGTTATTGTTGCCTTGTATTATTTAATTTAACTTAAAAACAGATATTATGTAGGTGTGAGGTGTTAGTTATATCTAAATAATATGTATATGTGTCTATTCTTTTGACTTATTAAAAAATAAAATTTGATTATTTAAAAAAAAAATTTACATTGCAACATTCGCATTTCATATTTAAAATTGTTCCATGAAAGTAATATTTGCCATATATTATAAATATAATCATATGATATTCAGCATAAATATTAATTCATATATTTTAATATTATATAAACTTTTTAGAATATTTCTTCATAGTTGTCAAAATTTATATTTATTTATACAGTGTTTAAAAGTGAAAATGTTTGAGGGCAGTTTGAAATAATGATATTTTATTGTAATTATCATTTATTTTATTAATTATTTATCATTAATTCAGATTTTTTGTAAATTCAGATAGTTCTCAGCAATGCGCATGTGATTTCTTAGCATACGAGTAAGGAAAAAGTTAGCAAACAAAAATTTTAAAATATAGGTCTTTGTCATAAGATATAACATACAGTTACTCAGGGCAATATTTTGTCACACCATAACAAGTTATTCAAAAGTAGATAATGCATTTTTTTAAAATTATCCATTTACTTCTTAGTAAATGTACAGGTTTGTCAGTTAACCAACTGATCTAAATTAACCTAAGTAAGAATGATTGAATTATAAGTTTTACTTTCAGATTTATTTAAATTACCTAATTAAGAATGCACTTGAAGTTACAATTTTGTATACTCTACGTTGAAATAAAAATCAAAAACTGTTAATTTTATTATTTTTTGTTTGTTGTTTAGAAACATGTGTATTTAAAGTGAATTATCACATATACTTATTTCATTGTAGTTAATTTATTTATATTCTTTAATGTACTAATCAGTTTATTCATTTTATTTATATTTGACTTTTCAGCTCAATGTACAGTCGGCAAGTGGTGCAGGTTCCGATAATAACAACAGTAACATTGCTGCTGCAGCAGTCGGTGGGAGTAGCAGTGGTACTGGAAAGACGAAAACAGTTAAAATGAGGGAAGAAAGGCAACCACTTCTTGTTGATGGACCTGATCTTTATGATAGGTTAGTTTAGTATACATTTAACTATAAATGTAGGTGATTTACTTACCATAAGTTGAAATCTTTAACTTGTTAATGGATTGAATAAGAGCATATGAGTTCCTTTTAATCTTTGGACCTTGAGGCTTAAAAGATCTATTGAACAAATTTAGCCTGTAAAAACTAATTTAGTTACTGCCCTCATTTAAGATTTATGGGTTATATGATCTTGTTGATTGTTTTCAAAGATTGAAGAATCTGTTAGCACCTTCTGCGGGCATATGGCTGAGTAACATTATGGTTTGGACTGTGGATAGTAGATATTTGTTGCAGCATGTATTTGAAGAATTGTTGATCAGTAATGTTTTGTTCCTTTCCGACAAGAAGAGTCCTTGCTCTTCCAAGAGTTTGTGCAAATCAGCACCTACTGCCTGGAGGGTTTCTTGAAGCTAACCTTCAGTTAGGGTTATTTGTCTTATACTGTGGTTTTTTAAGAAATAAATTGTTTTCATTACATAACCCTTTTTCTTAAGTTCTGGTAGTGAACCCCACCCACTAGATCTATGCAGATGATACCAGTACTTGTACTGCCTGTACATTTTTTGTTATGATGGGTCAACTGCCTGTTTACCTTGTGGGATGTTTTTTTTTCACATTTGGTTATTGCACAGTATGTTTTGGGTAAAATTTTTAAGGGTCTGCTTTGTAATCTCTCCTAAAATACAAATAGTTTGCATTACTCTTATCCAAGAATTCATACAGCTTATACATAGGACAGATGATTATTAAAACTGAATTCATTATAGTACAGTTTAACAGTAATGTACAACTGTAGAACATCACAATTTATTTTCTGTAAATTGTTATTTCACATCCAATTTTAATCTGATTTTTGTCATTAGTTTAAATTAATTTTAAATCTAGACTAAAATATCACAAAAATCTGTATTTTTACATATATGATAACTTTTTTTTTTGCAGAAAAAGTTCATAAATGTGTTACCAACCAACATTAATATTCATGTCAAAAAAATCAGATATCTCTATAACGTTCTACATGGTTTTTTTTTACTGCTGTAACATCACATTAGCAATTAAAATGATAGTTCACTTTGGGAGAAATATCACCATTGATTTTGAGTTTCTGACAATTTTTTGTCAATAGATTTATGTTAAAAATTTATATTAATTTTATTTAAAATAGAGAATTATATTTTTATATCCTTCCAAACAGATTTCCAAGGTAGTTTAATAAAAGATCTTTAAATTAGGAGTGAGAATTTAAAAAATTCCAATAAGAGTGGTTGATTAGATTACAGATAGCTCTGAATATTTGGTAAGATGAGAAATTGATAAAATAAAGCAAGTATTTTGGAATTATATTTTATTAGTTAGTTTATAGAGTTCATGTAAACAGGCTGCATATATGTTTGTTCAGGTGGCTGATTCACAAGCATCTCTTGTAACTCCTCATGCCAAAAGAAACTATAAGATGTTAATATTCAGTAACCATGCGTTATTTTGTTATACAAAAATTATATATGTATATATATTTTAAATTAAGACATTTTATTTGAGTTTTTTAAGAGTAATGAAAGTGTCAATTGTCCACAAACAGTAAAAGTTCAGTTATAATCTTAAGATTATATTTCTATGATAATAAATTCAATTCAATTTTCATTGCGAGAAATCCATAATGCTGTCAGTATTAAGAGATACAAGAGGTTCAGTTTTGTTTTCTATTATCCAATTCCCAATAATTTTATACATTAGTATCCATAACATGTTTTATACAGTTTTTCCATTCATGTTGGCCTGTTTTTTTATATCCCAGTAAAGCCCATCAGCGCTAGGAATGGGAGGAGTGGTATGGCAACCAGAACATCACAAGTTGGGTGTCTTCCCCTACAGAGGTTGGGATGATCTGTTTCATCAACCCACTGGGTTGGTCTAGTTGTTAAACTCGTCATGCAAATCAGCTGATTTTGAAATCGAGAGTTCTAAGGTTCAAATCCTAGTAAAGGCAGTTACTTTTATTAGAATTTGAATACTAGATCATGATATCAGTGTTCTTTGGGGGTTAGGTTTCTATTAATTGCACATCTCGGTAACGATTGACCTGAGACTGTACAAGACTACACTTCATTTACATTCATATCATCCTCATTCATCCTCTGAAGTAAACCTTATGGTGTTTCCAGAGGCTAAACAGAAAAAAAGAGCAATTGGTCTGTTTTGTCGATGGCTTTTAAGCATAAAATTTTTAACATCAGATTTTTTTTTGTAAAGCTGTATTTTCTGATGTATAACTTTTGGTTTGTCTCTAAATTAACTCAATTTGGTTGAATACACATTAATAGGGAGGTAATCTAAGCACATTTTTGTCACTGGGTCTTGCTAATTCATATATTTTATATACAATAAAATTACTTTTAATACATGAAACCCTTTGCAGTAATTTGATGTTAAATTAAAAATTGAACATGAGAACAAAAGAGTAATCTTATGAAAAGATGAAGGGTTTTAATAGAACTGAAAAGATAACAACATATAAACTTTTGATTAAAAATGACAAAAGTTTATATGACAAATAATTTGTCATATAAATGTTTATGTGGCAAATTAATTATACAGTGGCTAATATATATTAGTAATGATTATACTGTTGTATAGATTTGGCCATGTTGTGAATGTACTAATACAAGGGATGTGACTTACAAGGTACAAAGTATTACACCCTTGTAATTTCAAGATTTTAAATTCCCTTGATTTCATCAAGATCCCTTCTTGATAAAATCACTACACAAATACATTTGTTATTCTTCATTCTACAAGCTAACTGAATGCAGTATAGTAGGGAAATTAGGTGTCATAATGAGGTAGAAAGAAAAATAATTATGATAGAAAATTGTATTACAATGATAATAATAAACTCAGTAGATGGGAGTGCAGCAGTTAGAACACTAATAAATAAAAAGTTAGAACTAAAGTCTGTACAGTGAAGATCTATTTTGGTAAAGGTAGATTCAAAGCCCAAACCATTGACAATAATGAAAGATTCAATTTCCTCAACATGGCACCGTCGGTATAATTATAATTTGATAAAAAATATATTCCTACTTACCAATAATATTTTATGATATGTTGCCCTACCGTTTTCGGAGTAATTACTCCATCTTCAGGGGCTATCAAAAACTATGAACTTTCAACTATATATATATAGTATGACGGTATATAGTATGTATATTATTCAGTAAGATGGTTACAACTGTTATCTGTTAACAGTCAACATGACATTTTATTTCACTTAACGCACAACTTATTTTAATCAATGATGATAAATTGTTATGATAACAATTTTTTTTTAATTTTAATTTTAATCTCACACATATGAAATATATATAGTTGAAAGTTCATAATTTTGGATAGCACCTGAAGATGGAGTAATTATTCCGAAAGCACTAGGGCAACTTATCATAAAATACTGTTGGTAAGTAGGAATATATTTTTTATCAAAATAATGAAATATTATATTCAAAATTTATAGTTTAACTCCCACATCTGAGATTCTTAGGTCTATGACAAACTTGCATTTGTTAAAGCATATCATATGTATTTGTTTGTTGTTGCTATCTAGTGAAAATCATTTTGCAAAGAGGCAAATTGAGACATATTTGTTATGCATAAAACCAAAAAAAATTGTTTAAGATCTTCAGGGAGAAATTCTTAAGGTAAATTTGAAAAATGTTTTGTTATTTTACATATGGTCACAAATTTTATACTCGTACTGAAATTTTCAGTCGAAATAATTTATAGATTAAGTACTAATTTAAAAAAAAAAAAATTATTGGTTTGCATGACCTTCCAATTATGCAGCAGTTTTTTCCTTCATCTTGACCATTATGAGATGTAATTAAATATAGCTCATCCATATATATTTTAAAATTTAAGTATAAATTATTTATTTTTTTATTGTAATCTTTATTTTATTTTTTTATTTTTAGTTCTCCACAGATTGTACCAGCACTACTGGTTGGTAGTAGTAGTCCTTCTAGTAATGTCGCTGTAACATTACCACCGGATACATCTGGATTACATGCAGTGAATTCCGGTGATGCCAAATCACCACATGATATTAACGGGCCTCAAGATTATAATCCATTATTAAACAGAGATTTAGAACATCCTACATCGTAAGTAGATTGTCCTTTGCTTCTGTTTAATATAAGCTGTAGAATTTAATTATTTCATTGACTTCATTTAAGAAGAAAATGTCTGTAATAATTAAGATTTTATGCTGAGAAATATCTTCTCTTTGACATAAAAATAACTAACACACTGTTATTACTATTTAATAATTGTTTTATTTTTTTTTTTGAGATTAATTTATCACTTAAGTTTGACAGAGAGAGAGGAAGAGTGAGTAACTTTTTTTGTGGTGTGTGTGTGTGTGTATGTGCGTGCGTGTGTGTGTGTGTGTAACCATAACTTGATAATATGATATGGACATATGTTTGTATGAACTTTTTTTCTTATTTCAAGCTCTAGAATCAGTTCCCAAATTATTTACTTTTCCTCCTGAATCACCTGTATATTTGAAATGAAATATAATTTTTTCATCAGTAGTGTGCTCTTTCCATTTGAGTGAAATAAATTCTTCTTCAAAGAGATTGAAAAACAAATAGGTACCTAGAAATGTTTTGAACTCTACTCTGGCCAGAGTTGTTAGATATGAACTCAAGTTTTCTGAGGGTAGGTTGCTCTTTCTGACCTATGTTTCCTTGATTGATTTATTTTCGCCCATTGTTGGTTCTATGAAGATGTTTGATAAATCCATGCAGAAATAAAGAAGACATAATTTTTCAGGAAAAATGTTTTTGATTTCTCAACATAATCTTTAAAATCTATACACGTAATAAAAAAATAGTCGGATTTTTTTATTACATCCTTATAGTGTGATTTATAAAAGTCTTCAAAATCCAAATGTTTGGACAATATCTTCATTTCACGTAAGTATCTTTCTAGCATGTCACTTCTTCATATTTGGAAGCTTATAATAATCCTAAGGTGCTAAGTCTGATGAATAGGGGGATGAGGAAGAACATTATGATATATTTTGAACAGGCTTGGTGTCACAATCCTAAAAGAATTGGCCATCAGCTTACCTGGTGATTGAACAGTTTTCGCCTTCTAAGGAACAAGTTCCTCGACTGTAACCCACTATTTTGACTGTTCCTTGGTCAATAGTGGTGACAATACCAAAGTTTCATCAACTATTATGAAAGAGACATGGATTATGTATAGAAATGTTTATTTGTTCACTCTTTTGATCTATTGTGACAAAATGTGGCACCCATCTTGTGGACAGTTTTCGCATATGTAAATATTTGCAAAAAATATACGCTTCCATTTATTTGAGATGCCTATTGTCTTAGTGATATTATATGCTTTCAATTGTCTACCATCCAGCACCATATCATGAACGTTTCCAGCATTCTATATGGTTGTAAACTTAACAGGACATCTGGAAAGTTTAACATTGTTTATTTATGATTGTTCAGAAAATAATCAAACTACTTGAAAACTGTTCTATCATTAAAGCTGACTTACCGTAATATTTATCCATCTTCGTTTTAATTTGTTGTTCAGTTTTGCTTATCAAAAAACAATAATTGATTGATCAAAATGACTACCAACAACAAAATTAAAAATGTTTGTTGTAACATTTTGTTTGTGAAACAACAGTGTTTCTAACATTTCATTTGGGACTTCGTGTATGCTTCTTGAATATGCAAGAAACTATAATGTACTGCAAGAACTGTCTCTTGACTTTGCACAGTTTTATTACGCATCCTTATATAGGTCTGATCCTTATGATATTCTCTGTTTAGGATGCTGAGACCTCCAGAGCCATTGCATTTTTCTTGTTATTTGGTTGGCGGGCCAGCTGCCAGATCGACTTAGAGATTCAATTTATCATCTAGTGGCTACATGCAGTCTTCATCTAATCAATTCATTCTTAAGAAAGAAAGTTTCTTAATGCAGAGTTCATTTAAATTTTTACCAGGTGATGATAACACAAAAGTGTTTTTCATTCTTCAAAGAAAAAAAAATAAATTTTGACATTTTTTTAAATCTAAATAATTATTGTGGTAAATGCAAAGATTTTAGAGGATATTTTTTAATTCATAGACATTTCAATTGTTATCAAGCAAATTTCCTAGTTCCTCTTAATTAAAAATAATATACTTTAAAATGTTTAATCTTGCATTTACCACAATAATTCCTGAGATTTAAAGAAATTTCAAAATTTATTTATTTTTTTTTTGAAGGGATGTGCTTTTGTGTTATCATCACCTGGTCAAAATTTAAATGAACTCTGGATATTTATTAGAAAGTTTCCTTCTTAAGAATGAATTGATTAAATTACATATCTTAACTTAGTGGAATTAGAACTATTCTGATGTGCAAACTGTGGTCTGGTTAATTAACCTATCAGTAGTCAGTAATGCAAGAAAAAAGAACTGGCTATTTATCACAATTACTTTCCAGAAATATTTTTTTTTATATTTCTTGAGCATTTTTATAACTGACATTCATACACGTAAGAAAATTATAGACTTTTATCGGTATTCTTATGAAGATTTTCTACTCATAAATCAACTGATACAATTGGATAGGAAGAGAGTTAACATAGAGGCCTTTGAAATGAAGTTTTATTGGAGTAAAATTAAAAATTTTATTCTGAAAATAAACTAGGTTCATAAATTTTGAAGTGAAGAGGCCTGAAGGTGATTAGAGAGAAGAAAAATGTATGATACCTGTGAAGAGATAAACTAAGATGGTGAACCATGTAAGATATCCAGATTTGGTTAATTTGGTAATAGGAAAATTTGTAAAAGGTAAAATCTGTTGAGGATGATAAAGTTCGGAATGTATAAAGCTGAGGATGTAGTAAATAAATCAATATTAAAAAATTAGCACAGGTCAGAAAATAATGGAAAATAACATCAAACTATAATTAAAACATCTCTGTTAGTATAAAATGTTAGTTGGTTAGTCTTCATTGTTTTATGCATTCTACAAAATTCTTTATGTTGTGTAAATATTCTTGAAGTCCAATGTGACAAAAAGGTACTTAAAATTAATGGAAAAATGTGAGCTTTATTTTATTTTATGGT
>JAAAKQ030495187.1:6835-20974 GCA_010016005.3 Zanna intricata | reverse complement strand
GTTGCGATGGTTCAACTCAGCGATTGCGTTGTGGATTTCTATCACGATAGGATGTCTGGGATACAAATTTTGTAGGGCTTGGACAGCACTGTGCGAGTCGCTACAAATGAGAATATGAAAAATAGTAATAAATAACAAAATGTATACAAAATACTTAATAAAAATATCTAAAAAAAAAGTTAAAACATAATATTAAAGAGAACAATACCTATAACGTAAGATTTAAAAATATCTTGACATAAAAAACGCTACTCGTAAGCATTAACTTAAACCATATTAAATCTATACAACGTGGTTTTAAAAAATAAAATTTAGAATTCTTTATTAAAATCGGTACTACAACATGGGTATCAGTTTATATTTAATATGCCTGAGATAATGTAGTTTAATTTTGTCTGTAGTAATATTTTTTATTATGGCCTCTACATTTCCCTTTATAGCTAGAATTACGTAGCCTGGGAGAAAGTGCAATAGAACAATTTAAACCTTAATATGTTACGCAAAAATAATCAAAAATAAATATGCATAAAACACATAGAAAAACAGTCTGTAATCATGCGAAAAGAAAATATTATCCACACATATAATAGAAATGCTTTTAAGTTATTTAAAAAGGAATGCTTTGTTTTCTTTGATAATTTTATTTATTTTTCTCTTCTCATTTCAGGTTCAGTAATTTCTTTATTTTTTTAAATTATTATTTCTCTTTTTACTTTTAATTCTGTTGGTTTTGTTTATAGTTTACTTTTATTTTTTATTTTTTTGTTATTTTGTTCGGGATTAATCTATTTTATTATAATTGTTAATTGGTCATCGAATTCAGTTTATTATTTCTTGGAATGTATACTAAATATTCTCAAAAATTTGTGGAGGTTGTATTTTTCATTATTATTTTTTTTCCTTTAGTTTTGTATAATAATAAATCTTTTGAATTTAATTATTTCTATTATTTTCAGTTGGATATTTGATTTTTTGTTTACTTTTTTAGCTTCTTTCTTGTACTTCAGCTGAAACAAATCTTTCTCTTTCAGATTTATTTACATGTACATCAGACTGCTTCTAGATCTAATTGGAATGCAGAGTTTTTAGTTTTCTTTTTCTTAATTTATTTATTTATTATTAGTATGAAAATAAAATATTCACAAGATTTTTGTCTTTGATTTTATTTTTAGTTAGTGATCTTACATGTTTTTAAAGGTTCCTTTTATTAATTTTAATGACGTTAAGTATGTTTTGAATGTAAATATTGGAGCTATTATGACTTAATGCAATACATAATAACACCTTCTTATTAATTTCTTCTGTATCTAATATAAACTCAAGCTAAGTTGAAGAGTAATATAAAACTTATTGTTTCACTAGATAAAGTCACTAATTAATTTCTTTACACCATATATCTCAGCGTTTGTAATAATGAAAATCTATTGTATTGTTACAATCTAGCTTCTTAGGTATAAAATTCACAAGTCAGCATTGCTTTCCCTAAAAGTAATGATTATAAATACCCAGCCAAACCCTACAGCAAACAGAAATAAGGTGACAATTATGGGTCTGAATATCGCCTGCATTACAAAGGACTTGGCATTCTGATATTCAATAATATATCTGGCTCAGGGAAATAGGAGATGAGAAACCACTGCTTATTATTCAGAGGGATGTCTATGTAAATTTTTTAGGGTGATTTATAATTAATATCAAGTCTTCTACAATCATTACGGGTATAGCACTTAACATAAAAACTGAATTACTTGTTTTTCTTTCAACTACCAAATGTTGTTGATCATCCGAAAGATAATATGTCAAAATTCTTAAAAAAAGATATTTTTACGCAAAATTTGTTCCAAATTTTATTTTATACTTCTCTCTTAAATTTTTTTTAATAAAACTCATACACAATTTTCATGTAAATACAGTTAATTTAAAAGCGAAAAAAATTTCTTCATTGTCGATGAAGGAAGGAAAACCTCTTTGAAACAAAATTTTAAGTTTCTTTCTCTAAAAAAAAAAAAGTATATATTGAAGCTACTTGCTATAATTTTCATCGCAGAAATTTTTATTGACATAAATTCTGAACGTACAAAGTAGAAAAAGACTATGTATAAAGACCAAAGTGTTTTTATCAAAATAGAAACGAGTTTAATTTTTAGTCCTGTGATTTTTTTCTTTATTTTTACTTTGATAATTGCCGTACTTTTTTTGGATAAGAAAAAAAATTAGAAGAGGTAAATTTTTGTATAAAAATGTGCCGTTCAGGACTGGAATTCGAACTCAAATCATCATAAAAAATATCAATGATTGACTTTATTAACTTAATACTCACATATATATATATATACTCCTGGTTTCAGAACTATCAGAAGAGTTACTTTAAAAACTATACCCTGAACGTATGTACCTTATGTTATTTTTGATTTGTCAAAAAATTAATTATTAATTCTCTTAATTTATTTGTAAATAAATACTAACAAACATTTTTGAATTTTTAAAATAAAATAGAAGTCTAAAAATGTATTTATTATAATAATTATTATCGATTTACATAACATACTAAATTATTGTATAAAAATACCAAAAAAAAAGTAATTAATGAAAGTATTAATTTAGAATTAACCGATATAAATTAATCCTTAAAGATTAATTTATCCGTGACCCGGCCACCTCAGCCGAGTCACAATCTTTACTCCCTTTTTTTTTTCATCCGCAGTCTGGGACGAGGAAATTGTGGAGTCCCCAGCCAATCATCTGAGTAGGCACACCTCAGCATACCTATCCTCCCGACCGGGGCTGTCCACCCCAACTCAGAGGCGTCGTTGTCTAAGCTGCACCTGTACAGCTTATTTTGTTTAATCTATCCGCTAACAGATATCAGTAGTCTGCTATTTTACCCTATTAACTGGTTTGTTTAAAAACCTCGATGACTATCCTCTTCCTCCTTACTTCTGATCATCTACATGGCGACACATTCAATTCTAGCCCAATTTCCTTGAGATTCCAACATGAAGCTAATTAGATCTTCGGAGTAGGATGTAAGATGCCGTTTATTCGTCTCAAGTTCTCAAGATCCACCTATGGCATGTGAAATACATCTGTTTGGCGGAGCCCAATTCATTACAATGGATGCAGTTCGGTGCAGTTCTTCTTCTAAAGCAATGTAGATATTCATTAAAACACCCATAACCCGTCATAATTTGTGTCAAGATAGTAGCTTAAATGGAAATAATAATAATAATCCCTTGAATTATTTTTCTTAAATAGTTTACAGATGTAGGCGTTTACTTCAAAATATATAATAAGATTTGTTTTTTTACTTAAATTCCCTACATAAAAGAAAATTTTTTAAATTTATTTTATTTACCAAATTAATATTATGTATATTAAATTAAATTTAAAATGTAAACAGTCATTTCATTTCATAAAAATTTCAGAATTGTTACCAATATTGTTTTTTAATTCCTAAATAAGATACTACTCCTAAAATTTCATTAAACAAAAATATTTATTAATAATCTTATTTATACTTTAAATATAACATATAACACCGCCTAAAAATGCATCATTAATATAAAATATGAAATAAAAATAATTTATGGAAATATATATATATATATGTTTAATCACAAAAGTATCGTTTAATAGAAATTAAAAAGAGAAAATGAAAATATAGGTACATATTTTTTAATAAGCACAATTTTACAGGATGAGAAAATATTAAATAAATACAAAACACAAGCCTTCCAGAAAGATATGAATACATTTTTCTGCGGTTTGCGAACTCATTTCTCCAAAAATTAAAAAAAAAAAAAAAGAAGAAACTAATTAAAAACAAGCTTTACTGTTGTACTAAGAAGAAAGGTGCTGACTAAACGTGCATTTTTTATTTTTTTATTATTTCAGTTATTTTTACGAAATTAAAACTGAAATAAAATTGGTTTGTATTAAAAGCATATTTCACATTAATTGTTAAAATAAAATATTTGCTTGCTATTATACTTTAATAAAAAAAAGATCCCATAATCTATCGATATCAATTTACTAATGATTATTTACATAGATTATAAATGGACTTGAAAGAAGAAACGGTTATCAATTCCATGTTATTGAATTATTTATACGTTCAAGTCTTACTTCCTAGACATAATCTCATTTGATTTCAACGATTCGTCTTTTATATAATACAAGAAATCCCTCTGGTGGACTTGTTTTAAATTGTTTCCAGGTAACATAATTTATAGAAAACCTTTCAAACGAAAAATTCCGTTAGAACACTTTTTACTGTCATATTTGATTAGATATTAAAATATTATTATTCGAAAATTCGTGAAAACATTGGTTCAAAAGAGTATATAGATATGTAGATACACAAAGCCTTAGATTATGCTCAGCATTTTATTTAGTGTTTCTGCATTATTATTTTTATGTTCACGAGGATTATTCCTTTTTTTAAACAAAAAAGATTTTTTAAAAAAGAAAAGATTTTTTTTTCAAAACCAACATTTCTCTCACATCTGAGCTTGTTAAAACACTTGCTCATTGCGTATGACTTTTCTATTTTATCACACATGGTTTTTCGTTAGGCAATGGCTTAAAATAAAAAAAATACTTCATATTGTTTTGGCTTAAAGGAAGCAGAATTTCTTGAAGATTCTTCATTTTCTTCTGCCTCATGTTAATTAGGGGATTTATTAGGAGTTTCTGTGCATGACCTTTAGATGCTGCAGCCTGAGAAGTTTCACTTTCAGCATTGTCCACAACAAGAACATGATCTGTGGTTTTCACTGCAGCAAATTCATACTCGTTAAAGAGAAGGGGATCATAAGGCTTGTTTCCACATTATTTGAAACGATTAATTGCATTATTGGCAGTAGCTGCTTTGAAATAAGCAGTTCTCACAACTCATCAATCTTTATGTCAGTAATGGCTTGCTCCGGATTATTGACAATGAATTTGTCACAAGCTTGAGTGTAATAGGTCCTTAAAGGCCCAAAAAATGAAAGACCGGTCGGTTGAAGATGACGGGTAATGTGGGGTGGAAATCCAACCATGATGATATGATTTATCCGACAAAATTTGATAGCCTTCATTGTAATTTCTGTTAAGCAATTGTAATTATCGTCATTCATTGTAATCATAGTCAAGCAACAGGAGCGGGGATTCACTGGTAGATTTTACATAAAAATTGAAATGTTTCAAAAACATAAATACTTCTCCATGGCTCAACGCATTATCACTGTAATGACCAACGGTTCCTGGTGGGCCTCTTTCCACAATTTCAGATCGTATAAGTTTTCTGGAAGAAACTATAAAACTAACCTCTTTTATCCAGTAGTATAATATCCAGTAGTCTTAATGTAACAAATGATAATATTTATTTCTCTCTCCGCTGATACGATTTTGGAAACTCTCTTAGTTCCTGTGATTGAAATTACCTGAAACATAATGCGCAAGAAATAAATAAAATAACCTAAATTATATTTTAAGAGAATTAGAATTTTAAATTAAACTAAGTGTTAAAATTGTTTAAATTACTTTAATGATATTTAAAATTTAAATAATTTTCTATAATTTTTTACAACTTACAGTTTATGGATCAAGTAGCTCAAGCAAAAATCACAGAATAAATTTAAAAAATACATATAACCACGAAAAAGAAAACTGTAAAAAACACTAGGGGCAAGATGACGAGATTATCAATTTGCACGTTCGGCAATGTTAAAAGTCTTTAATTTTTGTGGTAGGATTAATAATTATAAGATATAAATAAATTGTGTTTATGAAAAGTTTATTGTTCAAGATAGTCATGTATAGCAAAAAATAACCAAATACTTGTAAGTACACGAGATCATACAATGAATGTCTTGAAAATTATATCACGTTAGACAAAATACATAAACATCATCTAACAAGTAACAAAATGGCAGCAGTTGCTTCACTATCGGAGTTTTAGTGTCTAGTGATCTGGTGCGCTAGTTTTAGATGCCTTACGGTGGTATAACCTAGAAGAGAAAACTTAAATTAAATCATTCGTTATCTTGCCCAGCTCGTCAACATTCTTCCGTCTCACCTACATAAAATAATCGTTTTTACAGTAATTAATATCTTATTAAACTAAACTATCAAATATATTTGAGTAACCCGGATATTATTTATAACCCGGAAGAGAACCACACAATTTTCCAAAGAAAAGATTTCGCTATAAAGTTGTTAAAACTATTAACAGCTCTGAATCCCAAATATTGTCCAAAAATTATTTTCTACATGGAACAAGGAATTTTCTCAATTTTACATGGAATATTCTTCCATCTCTATACAAACAGAAATTATTTGATATTTTTATTAATAATATATTGTGTTCTAATTAATTTTTTATTGTGACTAAAATGATATTTAACTAATAAAACCATAAATATAAAATAAAATAAATATAATTAAAATTAAATAAACTATTTCTGATAAAAAAATAACAACATCCCCCAGCAGTTTATTTTTTGAGATTCAAGATGAATTTGCAAGTTTCATTAATACAGAAAAAATTCAGAAGAGACGTTTGATGAGCCATAATTTATTATTATATTATACAAGTAGCTTGAATTTCATTTTTGACCTTATGGAAGAATAAGCATGTACTACATAAAAATACTACTACTCATAAATGAAAGACCTCAAGATTATTTTTCTATTTATCAACATTCTAAAGTTCCATTAATTAAAATAAATAAAATGTAGGCAGAAAAATACACCACACGTAGAAGGGTCTACCCGCCCTCTGTGTTGGTGTCTATGAGTGTATATGTAAATAAGATTCATATTTATTTTAATATAAATATAAATACACAAATAACCTACAGAAAATTTTGTTTATAAACGGTAATGCGTTTCTAAATTTACCCGTATTAGGATCCAATGAACGGAAAACTAAACAATCAACCAATGACAACTTGCACTTTACCCTAACACTCATATCACCTCCCACACAAGCAGTGCAATCTTGATACTAGTGGTTCTATTAATTCTAGCTCTATTTTTCTCTCACTACAGTTTATTTAATTTATGTTGATTTATTTTTATTCAAATAAAAATATATATGTATATATACAGACAAAAAATAATTAATATTACATTAAAATAGTATATTACTTTACAGAATTATATTAAGTATAATATAATGTATAACGTAAGGTAAATTGATTACTTATATTTTAATAATTTACTTATTTACATTTTTCTATTTGTACAATCATCTTAATCATCTATATTATAATTAATCGATATTCAATTATTTTAAGATAAGAATAAATGGATATTTATCAAAAGACAGAGAAATAGCTGTGGTAAAAGTGTTAGGAGTTAGCGTCACGGGAATCATAATGAAACTTGTTGGTTAAAGAGCGACAGATAGTTTGTCAGCTTGGCACGGGATGGTAAATCGTTCGGGTTTAAGAAAAGTGGTAGAATGGTTAAATGGAGGGCTACATCCCAGTGCTTTGCAAAGCAATCTTGATTCCTGCTCTTGTTTGCTCTTTGAGCAATCTGGTTTTCTATCCTTGTTAGTTTTAATTAAACTCGTTGTGCTGTGCATTTCTACCACTTGCTCTGCTTTCACAGCCATCTGGCCACCTGAGATATATAGTACCTCCCTCAAGGCAACTCCTACTTATATCTATCTTACAGATCCTCGCGGTTCAGATGCTCAGAATTACCTGACAAAACTGAATTAATATTATTCACAGGAATCTCTTTTCTTGCTTTTAATAATATTTTCACTCTATACACATATTATAAAGAAACATTCACGCAGCGAACTTTTAAAACAAATTAATTAGACCTTTTGAACTGCGCTTAATATGTTTAAGGAACCATAAACTTCTTTTAATAAGCAAATGATACTTAAGAAAATGAAGTTAAATGCTTTAATATAATGTGCTCCATTATTAAATATTTGAAAATGTACATAGAATATTGTGTCGGAAGCTTGAAAGAACTTTACCCAGAATGCTTTCAAAAAAAAAAATTATTTCCAAATCAAAAATAGCATTCTACATAAAAAAAAACTTCCTTTAAATGATAATACCTCGAAATTTTTTCTCAGCTTCTCAAACTACTTATCAATTCCCTTAACCAAATTTTTAAAAAACTTTATCTGTTAATGACAAATAAATTTCCAGTCTTTTGAATAATCAAGTAAGAAAACTTTAATCACAAACGTTTTGGGCTTTGCACTTTGTTCAGTGAATTTGGCATAAAGGTATTTGTAAGGAACGTGTGAAAATAAATAAATTATTACGTACAAAAAAAAAATCAACTAAAATATTCCTTCATTTAATTCTCAGTGTTTTAACACTTGTAGATCTGACCAAAAGAGTGTATTTTAACGCCGACGACTTGTTACTAATGGATATTATGCTTGTTACCTGAACTTGGAATGCACCTACATAAGCTGTCTTAATCAAGAAAGCGGCGTCAGAAATTTCAAGAATTCTGGATTATCAAACGTTTTAATCAAGCACTCAAAAAAGGAGATAATTTTTTAGAATACGTAATAAATAAAAATATTTCTAGATCCAAAAATAAAATAAAATTCTAAGTTTAAATTTTAAAAACTTATTCTTTTAAAAATATATACATATTTATGTATCGTTTCTCTTACTTTGCATTTCAGCAGTTCAATAATTTGTTATGTATTTTTTTTTTTTTTATGAAAGAGCGAACATCAACCCGGTGGAAATTTGTAGCATATAAAAATATGCCATGCCGGGATTCGAACCCATGATCTCCGATGAAATGTCGAGACGCTACTTATTCAGCCACTATTATATATTAATTTTAAATAGTGAAGAAAACCAATCAAAAATTTTTAAGGGGCTTTTTAGAATTACACTTACAGAATTCAGTTTTATAAAAAATTAATTATATGATTCAGTTCTTTCATTACTTAGATAAATTTAAAGCATCAGAGATAAAAGAGGCATTAGCTATTTATTTTTCTGACAATAATAATGTCCACTATATATTCATTCAATTTCTATTGTGAATAGAGTGAAAAAGCTTTTGTACAGCTGAAAACTTTCTGAATTTCGAGATGAACTTGCCAGTCTGTGACAGTATTTTTGGCTCGGTATGAAAGAAACGAGAACTTCAATTTTCTTAGGATTCATCCACGGGGATGAGCTTTTATTTGTTATTTTCATTTAGATTAGTTATATTAAACTATTATTTTAAAATTTATTTTGTTATCTTAAAATAATTATAGCAGTTTTTAGAGGTAACTTGTGTTTAATATCAGATGAAGCACAACCATTACATTTAAGATACTACAAATAATTGATAATTTATCGATTTGAACCCTATAGTTTAACACATTTTATTCGTTTATGAAAGTTTGATATCGAACAGCGACTCGTAAAATACTAATCAAAAAGTGCTAGAGGATTTAACTGTGTATAACAAAATACAGTAAACTTCCGATTTTCCTGGCTAATGACGGTGAAGGGGGGGCACGGATAATCGAAAAACACGGATAAAGCGAACTATAATTATTTATTTCTAAAATACAACATATTACACATTTCTAAGGCAGACAATTATTTTTGTACGTTTAATGCTCATTTTAGTTTGTTGCAGGAATCTTTTAATGACTTTTTAATATCTGTTCGAATTTTTCTAAGAGCTATTATGTCGTCATACCCCAATTCCCAATGGTCAATGTACTGCAACAAAGTGTCAACAGAATTCAGGGCCGTGTTGTGATTAATGCGATTGATAATTTCTTCTTCGCCACTTTCAGCTTCATTCTCTCGTTCTTCTAGTTGAATGAGATTAGAAATAATATCCGTGTCACTCGTTATTCGAAAATCTGCATCATATGAATCATGTTCTAACCACTCCTCAATACTTTCTTTATAAAAATTTTCAAAGCCATGTAAATTTGATATTTGCTCAGTTATTTCAGATACTATTTCACTTGTCTCGGGCTCGATAGAATCCAAAAAAATCACCTTCTACTTTTGATGGAATTTTACTCCACGATGGAGTATTCATGCACGGATAATCCGCTCACGGATAATCGGGAGTTTACTGTACATTACGACGAGATGAGTAGGAGTTTTTTCCAGCTAAACAAATTTTCGTAGTTTTAACGCGTAATTTAAAATCAGTCTCGTTTGACCATCTAATAATGTAATGAAGAAAATTTTAATGATGCAATAAATAAAAAAACAACATGCTGCATATCAATTAATTGATAGAATTTTTTGTTGTATTTTAATGTAAATGATTTCTGAGAAATAATGTACAAGGTTTAAACCCAAACTCGATTGAAATGTCTTATTTTATATACACAGAGTGATTTAAGAAGAATGTAAAAAACTTTCAAGATATGTTCTGGTGGTGAAAATAAAGAATAAACTTCATCTAAACATAGGTTCAGAAACGCTTCGTCAGTGAGTGTCGGTTGGCGAAAGATTTGACTCTGATTTCTGTGCCAGGATAAAATTAAACTAGACCGTCATTCTTGGAATCCGAATTTAAGTTCGTGGTTTTATATAAAATTTGACTAACAAAAAAAATTGATCGCAGAACTCTCTTTTTAGAAATTTTTATGAATATGAGGTAAACAACAAAATATTGGGGTCAAAAAACACACCATCTTCTTTTTGGCTTTAAAATAAATTTGTTAGATGGAATCTCCTAGATTATACACAAAAAAAGCTTGTATAAAATTTGATTTTGAGAAAATATTATGAATAAACTCTACAGAAACTAACGTAAGAATTTCGAAGTTTTTTAAAAACAAAACAAATGAAAATGCAGCAGATTTTAACTAGATACCTTATAGAACTATACAAAATTTTCAATATTGCCAAATAAAAGAACTAATATTTTATAAAAATAATTGGTTCAGATATAAATAATAAATAACCCGCCGGGTGAGTCTAGTGGTTAAACTCGTCATCTAAATCACCTGATTTTTCCAAGTTGAGAATTTCAAGGTCAGTTTCCTTGAAAAAGCAGTTGCTTATAAGTGGATTTGAATGCTAGATTGTGGATACCGGTGTTCTTTCGTGATTGGGTTTCAATCAACCGTACGTTTCAGGGTTGGTCGACTTGAGTCTGTTCCAGACTACATGTTTACCGGTACATTTACACTTATATTGAACTACATCTGTAGCAAGCCTAGAAAACCTACATCAGGATCTACATCAGGCCTAGCAAGCTACCAGACGCAGTAGTAGATGGAAACTTGGTTGGAAAAATCAAAAAATTAATACAAACAGACTAACTTACAAACGATTAAATACTCACTAACAGTTAACATTAATTACAATTAATTTCTTTCTAATATTTTGCATATTCTTTAGTTATCAAGGTTGAAAATAATAATTCGATGTTTATTTATTTTTTCTTCAATTCAGTAGTAAGATATTTAAAAAACATCCAAGAAATTCTATAAAAATTTCTGATTTTGTTTTCTATAATCTCTATGGGAATCGGAATTTCAATGAATTTTTTTTTGTCGTTTCATTATTTTTTTAAATTTATTATAAAATTTTTTTCTAATCTTGATTTTTCCTTATTTAATTTTTTTTTATCTAGACTATATCGTAAAAACTCATTAAATTTATAAAAAGTCTTTAATTAGTATACTTGTTTTTTTACACTTATACAACACTCATTTCTCAAAACCTTCTAATGATGCAGAAAATTTCAACTTTTCTGGTTTCTTCTTAGAAGTAGAAGAGAAAAAATAAAATTGAAATTAGAAATTCTAAGTTTGTTTTATCAACTGCATAAAATCGTTTATACAGATTTTTTTTATTAATTACGTAGAAAAATGTAGCAAAAAGTTTTATTTAAGGAGTATATAATAAGACAGTCCACATATGATAAATATGAAATTTAAGAAGAGGTAGGTAGGAGAGAAAGGGAGAGGTAATCAGATGATCAGTTTTCATCTGATCGTGAAAAAAGAAAAACTTACGCAAAAAAAAGAACGATTTTGTTAGATAACATAGTAAATAAAAAGTGAAACTGAGTTGGTAATCTAAACATACGCCGTGAAAAATGTGTTAAAAAAGATGGTCACAGGGAAAATAAAGAATAAAAAGAAGAAATACGATTTAGATGTAGGATACTAAAGTAAAAATAAAAAAAATGATGAAATATTAAAAAGAAGGTTTAGCTGCATTCGTTTATTTATCTAAACTATGGTCAATATGTTCGTAATCCTTTTTTAAACTTTCAAAAATACTAATCTGCGCTAGTGAAAAAAATCTATGTATAGGAACATTCAGCGCATCTACATATCCGTACGTAGACAGATGGAATTAAACGATCGAAAAGTTAATAACAATTATTTTGTAATAAACTTATAAGCCTGTTTTCTCCAACCAGTTTTCCAGCTATTGCCGGGTTTGGATGCTATTGCCGGGTCTAGCTACGTCAGAGCCGGGTCTGACGTAGCTACAGACGTAATACAAAAAATTGATATAAAATAATAAATATATTTCGTGCAAACTCAAAAAAAAAATAATAATAATAATAATAAAATTTATGTAACACCTCAAACCGTTAAGTTTAGCTAAAGAAGAATTTGACTGAAGAAGTTAACCCAAATAATTAACAGCCAGACGTTATTACAAGCTATTAAACGTTATAAAAAAAAAACGTTTCGACATAATTCTTTACTGTCTTTTTTTTTAAAGAAAAAATCTTTAAATTTTAAAAGAAAGTCAACAAAGGCAGATTGGAATATAATACAAAAATTTTCAAAGAGAAAACAATCTATTTTGTATGAAATATTAATTTAAAATTATAAATTAATATTAAAAGATATTTTTATCAAATATTTAACTAGACGGTACTGAAATATACACCAGAGAAAAATTATAGATGAAAAATGCGACAACATTGGAAAATGTTGAAAATTAGATAATTCAATATAGAGTACGAATTAAAGAGGTTTAAAATATATATATATATTTTTTTAAATAATTTTATTTACAGTCGCATCAATAATTAAAATCATTAATTACTCAATATCTGTGTGAAGGTATCGGTAAACGTCTATACATGAACAAACTTAGGCCGACCTTTCCTGAGACGTGATTAATTGAAAGCCAACTACCAAAGAACTTTTGGAGTTAGTCTGTAGGTAATGTTTCTTTTTTTTTGTTCTATACTCTTTTGTTGTACATCTGTGTGCTATTGCTACTGTGTATGAAACTATGTTGTGAGGTAATAAATCCGATGTACGAAGTGTGATTACAACGTGACTGATGCATCTGATGTCAAAGACAAGGGACCACGGACTGTTCATCAAGACTATCGATCTTAACTTTCTATGTTATCAAGACTTTCTATATATATATCTAAGCTTTTGTTTTTCTGACATACGTCATTACTTTTAATAAACATACTTGTAATAACTTTTCTGACATACGTCATTATAAGGTGAGTGTCAGCTACGCTACCATTTAAGATAGGGTCTTACATAGAGTTGGTCGTCACTAATACTACATATCGAAGGTAGTGGCTTCCAGTTATAATTTTCTTTGAATGTTTAGGTTTTTGATTGTATTCTTTGTTTGTATCTAGATTTAATTTTGTATAAAGTAAGTCAAGGCTGTGAGGATATTCGGTATCCTGCAAAGGACTATTAGTGGAATTTACGATGGGCAGCTGCTCACGCGTAGGGATGGAAGGTGGAGTCAGTTGACTCCACCTCATATTGACTCGGCAATATGAGCGCGGATATCATATGTACATACTTTTATGCTGTAAATAGACAAATAAACTGATTTTATAGAAAATAAAGAAAAATAAATAAAAAATTATATATATTTATACGGGGAGGACGCTAAAAGATTCTAAGCGCTCGTGTCGAATCGTGGTGACGTCAAGGGTCTGGGAGGCAGCCCAATTGCTGAGGATGCATTTTTGTGGGACACACACAAAAATTTCCTGGGTAGGAGTACTTTTAAGGACCCCTGAGGGCGTCTCTAAGTTTGGGGGTGTCGTGTTGGCCGGGGGGGGGGGGGGGTCGGGGGCCCGCCAGGTGTCCTCGGCCGGGGATTAGGTTTGGGGGTAGGGGTGGGGCAGCTCCGTTGTCGGCTTCCCCCAAGCGGGGGGGCGGGGGGTTACCGC
>JAAAKQ030495176.1:0-20975 GCA_010016005.3 Zanna intricata | reverse complement strand
TGTGTGTGTGTGTGTGTGTGTGTGTGTGTGTGTGTGTGTGTGTGTGTGTGTGTGTGTGTGTGTGTGTGTGGTATTGTTACGTGATAGTATGCTTCGTGTGTTACTTGGCTGATTTGCTTGATTATTCAACGTTGGACATTCAAGTCGGTTCTACGTCAGCGGAAAGGTTCCATGATAGTTCTTGGTGTCAATGACGTGTGTTTAGTGATGTGCTAAGTAAGCTGCTTTAACCCATCGGGTTGGTCTAATAGTTAACTCGTCATCACAAATCAGCTGCTTTCAAAATCGAAAGTTCCAAGGTTCAAATCCTAGTAAAGGCAGTTACTTTTATACGGATTTGAATACTAGATCGTGGATACCGGTGCTCTTTGGTGGTTGGGTTTCATTTAACCACACATCTCAGGAATGGGCGCCCTGAGACTGTACAAGACTACAGTTCATTTACATTCATTCATATCATCCTCATTCATCCTCTGAAGTAACACCTTAAGGTGGTTCCGGAAGCTGAACAGAAAAAGGAGGAACATAAGCTACTTAAGTTCCATATACAGCCTCAACGAGAGAATAATAAGTTCTTCCTCTTTTTGTTGAAAAGTTCTTCTAGATAATCTGAAATAAATTTTACAGAAATTTTCGCGTTCTTTGCAAATACTGTAAACGATCACGTTCCAATCTAGCTTGGTGTTGTTGTGACGTTTCTGCTAATCTTACTTGTGAATGATACGGTCATGTTCCAACCTTTTTTTTTCTTGTTCCGATGTTTCTGATTTTTTAGTTTATGAATGATCAAACTGGTCACGTTCCAATTTACTTTCTCGCTGTTCTGACATTTTTGTCGATACAGAAAACTGTATATCTTCATACTGAATTGGTTAATCCAAAATGAAGATAACTGAGGTAAAGAGAAAAAATTAAACTTATTATCCCAACCGCTGAATGAAATAGCTCAAATACATAACCAAAGTGAAAATTGAATATAATAAAATCATTTACTTAGTACATGAATGTGACTTTAGAGTTCTGAAAGGACATAAAATTAGATTCTCCTACTTATAAGGTGGTATCTTGGTGGTGTTTAGTATTTAATATACTAAAAACCACCAAAAACTACGTTATTAAATTATATGAAAAAGTGTTCCTACCTTTTGAGATACGAAACCCATAATATCCGTTTTTCCCTGCACCCTTAAACGATTGTACCAAAATTAAATGGCATAATGCTCCATATTTAGAAACTATTGTGCCAAACTTCATCCAAATTGGTCCATCTAATCTGGAGATATTAAGAAAAAAAAAGCCAATATGCATCCAAGCATAATTTTTTAATAATAAAACTGTGTTTTATGGTTAAAGAAATTAATTAAATAACAAGATTGACAGAAAGTCTGACATGTAAAATTTGATCCAGTCACCATACTTTTCCTTATTTATTACAAAGTATAACTAAACAAATACAGTTTGATTCACGAAGAATGTAAATAAACTTTTAGGAAATATTCAACTAGTGAAAATCAGCCAAAATCTGCCAGATTTTAATTTTTGTTTTTAATATATTTCGAAATTCTTTCGTTTGTATTAAATTACTGTGAATTTTATTTAAACCATTTTACTAAGAATCAAATTTTCTATAAGTTTTTTTTGTTTATTATCCATATAACAAAATTATTTTATTCCAAATAAAACTGTGTCGAAAAACTGTGTGTTTTTCGACCCCAGTCTTATGTCTATTAACGCAAATTTCTCGAAAACTACTAAAATACATACAATTCTGAATCATATTTGTTTAGATGTTTCATGTTTCATTTCATATAAAATTACTAAATTTACCCTTTAATTTGGGCTCAAAAATTACAATCGGGCTTAATTTTACTGAAAGCACAGAAATCAGGGTGAAACGCCATGCGATATTCGCTAACCAAGCGGTTCCAATCTATATTTATACGAACTTTCTTCTTCATTTGTATCAGTAAAACAGGTCTTAAAATTCATTACATTCTTCTTGAATCATCTGTATATAACCAGAAAAGCAAAATATCCACAAATAAAATTTATATTTTTATAAAATGTAATCTACTTCAAATAAGAAGCCGTTACGAAATTTTTCAGTAAAATAAATAAATAATGTTATTAGTCTTTCAAATATAGATATACCGTATCATATTTAATGACTGCAGGTTAAATCAGTCTTTGGTAAAACACAGAGCTATTAAAAGCTTCACAAACATTTTCCCATAAACAGAATTTTATAGACATTTTTTTTTTTTAACTCAGTAGACCTCAAAACATCCAAATAATTCGATCGGTGTATGACAGATAATATTAAAATTTTAGGCAGTAATAGCTAAAGAAATTCATATACTAAATTTTTAAATTTGAGATATATCAAAATCTGTCACGACAAAAAAAAATTAAAAATAATTACGCCTGCCTTATCAAAGACGGCATTAAAACTAGTTTCAGATAATATGTAACGCCGCATTTATTAATATAATAAATTAATAACACTCATTACGTAAATGAATTGATAAAAACTTAACAAAACATGATGATGATAATAATAATTAGGCCTAAATGTTAAGCCATATTAGGAGAGTTCCTATTTGCAATGAATTTCATTATATATTTTATCACAAATATTCTTTTTGATACGGTCATGAAAAGATAAATATTTTTCGATTATATATTTTAAATAATAACTACATGTATTTATTGTATGGTATACATAATGAGTTACATTTCTGACATAACCTTCCTTAATTCCCTGAAAAAAAAATTGATATTTATATCTTTGAAATATATTGTAATAATTCTTATCTTTAAAATGTTTTTACGGTTTTAAAAGAAATAATTTAACTAAATATGTATATTTTTTGTTTATTATCAGAATTTAAGTCGATAACCTGTTAAATGGTCAATAATCCTTTGGACTATAACCAGAGAAAAAATGTAACAACACCCTAGCAGCGTGATTTTAAAAGAATCTTATTAAGCATTTCGCGTAGTATACTAAAAATAAAAAATATTTTATTTTTCACTTATTTATCACTATTATAATAAATAATAGGGTTTATCTATATCCATAAACAGTACTGTTAACTAAACGCTTAATATCAAGTAATAATACTAACTTGATATTATATATATATAACTATATAAAATTATCAGTAATTAACAATTTATTTGCTAGTCGTGTTATACATTTAATGATATGTTTAAACAAATCGAGTATGGTCTCATTTTATTGCTGAATCACATTTCTGTTGACATATACAATATTATTTTGTTACTGAAATTTATCGTCGATAAACTAAATCTATTTTATCGAAATAAATCAATAAAATTCTGGGATTTTATACATTTCCTAATTATTTTATATATTACAAATTTGTACACATTTTCTTGTAATTAGAATGAATCCAAAAAGAATGACTACACGAAATTTCGAAAAAGATTTGAAATTAAAAAGACAAACAGGATATATAAAGCAAATGAAAGAGGAATTTTAAAATCTATTTAAGGATAAAGAGAAGGATTGTCTGAATAGAATAAAAATTATACAAATAATTTACACCCTTCTTGTGGATGAAAGAAGAAATAGTAGCAGAAGGAAATTTACAGAAGAAACACGGCTGCATACCAAGAAATGAAGCAAATATGGAAAAGAAGAAAAAAATGATATTGGCGTGCTCTATAGCAGACATAATAAAAACTATATATATATGTATATTAGCAGATATGTATGTTTGAATGTGTGTGGGTGTGATTGTGTATGTATGTATGTATGTGTGTGTGTGTGTGTGTGTGTGTGTGTGTGCGCGCGCGCGCGCGCCCAAAAATTATTAGGTTATTTTTTAACCGATTTTCAAAAATAAGGAATCATTTTAATTACAATTTAAAGAATAATAAAAACGTATTTTGATCAAAATAATGATTACAGAGATATAACAAATTAACGGGAGGAGGGGCCGTAATTCTGAAATTTGTATGAAATATTTTAACTATGATTATTTTATTTATTATAGAAAATTGTTATGAACACGTGTACCAAATATTAATATAACGCTTTCTCAATCCGATCATAGGATAGATTTTTCTATAAACAACATAGAATGTTGAAAGGGGAATAACCATTTTTTTTAATTGAATATTTTTTTTTTCATTTTAATATGTAAAATCCGAAAACGAATAGTTAATGTGAACGATTCAAAAAAAAAACAGTTAAAAATTCCATTTTGGTTGAATTACTTAGATAAAATAAATAAAATTAAAATAAATCACTACTTCTTTATATTTTTGTTTTACGGGTAAAAGCCAGATTAAAAACAATTACCAACATTTTATCTATCCTCAATTTAGACCAGATTTCAAAAAGTTTAAATTTAAAGGCGAAGAGAAAGGGGTTTTTTAAAAAAAAAAAAACAAAATTGTATTATACACTTACAAGAAACAAATGCCTTGATAAAAATAAAAAAATAAATAGACACAAATTAGCCTGAATTAAACAATGAGGAATATGTTTTTTTTCTTTAACTTTAATTTTAACTAATTTTCTTGAATTTTTACCTAACTGTTTAAAAAGAAGTGTAATGTATTTAGGGTGTATGTATGTATGTTTGTTCTACCGTAGCAGTTCAATGGCTGAACCAATTTATATGTATGATCCCGCGTTGGAATCTTTACGTTATCGGGAATTCCATAGGCTCTATATAAATATATAAAATATGTTTAAAAACATTTTTAAATTTGAGAAAAAATAAAATTTATCATATAAAAATACTACATACAAAATTATGCTTTAATTTACTATAATTTAATTATCCTATATTAAAGAGCAATGTTTTTTTGGCAGGCTGTTTTTTGATTTTTAATATTTATCTCTTGTTATATGAAAATATTTTGAATAGCAGAATAACTTCATATTATGTTATTATATACTAACCGGTCAGCTATTTGTCTTCACACCGTAAACCCTCGCTGCGTTCTTTATCCTATGTTTATGAGAATAATACTGATAAAATCTCCAAAGAAATCATTTTAAAGGCGCTTTTGTAATTCCCAGGCTGCGCATTTACAAACTACACCGATCAAACGCGGTCAGCGAAAACATGCAATCTGTCACCGTTTGATTACATTCTTTCTGGAGATTTTTGAAGTCGAATTTTTATGAAAACTCTCCACAAACAATTCCCGAGCTAAAGAGGAAAATTCAACGAGTGACTTCAGAAATCGAGCCATTAAAAGTGATGAAAAACTTCAGCAAAAAAATAACGTTAGGCCAACAGAACCTTGGAAGACAATTATTTGACATTTTTGCAAAAATATTGTTGATTTTCGAATAAATTCTTAGTACGGTTAAAGTTTAAAAAGCGGCGTTATCTTTGGCTTAACCTAAAATATCTCTGTTTTGTTACGAATTTTTTTATAAATTTATCTCTTTTCTGTTATAAAAATAGATAAATTTCTTTTAAATACAAATGTCGGTTAGACAAAACAGAAAAAAGAAGCAATCAATGAACAACTCAAACTTTCTCTCTCTCTCTCTCTCTCTCTCTCTCTCCCTCCCTCCCTCCCCCCCCTCTCTCTCACTCTCTCTCTCTTTTCTGTTTAACCTCTGGAACTACCGTAAGGTATTACATCAGAGGATGAATGAGGATGATATGATGACACGTATGAAGGTGAATAAAGTGTATTCTTGTACAGTCTCTGGTCTACTATTCCTGAGATGTTTGGTTAATTGAATGAAACTCAACCACCAAAGAACACCGATATCCTCGATCGGTTTCAAATCCGCATAAAAATAACTACCCTTACTAGGATTTGAACCTAAGATCTTTCGATTTCGAAATCAGCTGATTTGCGATGTCGCGTTAACCACTAGACCAAGCCCGGTGGGCTAATCAAAGAACCACTGAACACCTTCCACATCACGTCAATTATCACATAATTTATAAATTTAAAAAAAAAAACAAACATTAATAAAAAAATAAATAATAATAAATAAAACTTTATTTTTACGAATTAAATTTACTATACAATATTTTTAATAAAATATATTATAATTTTTGATGACGAAAAAGTGATCTGATAAAACTTTATTTATATTTTATAAAAATCTGACGATCAGTTTTCCTTTTACTCGAGCGGAAACAATATTCATTCAGATAGTAGTATTATCTACTTAACAATAAATAAAAGATAAGAAAAACGTAATCCTTAATATATTTTGGTATTATGTGAAATCCCTACATCATTTCTTGGTAAGAGAATTCCATCATCAAAAAAAATGTATGATCTTCTTCCTCTTCCTTAAAAAAAAAAACAATTTTAAACTGTTGTGTGACGTAATTTTCTGAAAGATGATTACAAAGTACAGAGTTTTTTTAAGTTCAGGATTTTAGTTAAATTTTTACATCTTGGAAATTTCATATCGTTTCTTACTCTTAATGACTGAGTAAATAAAAATTACAAGTGAACGGTAATAAAAAAGAATTAATACAAAAAATATGCTCGTATATTTATGGTAAATTACAAAATTTTATTATAAATAAGCTTTATAATTTTTTTATAAAAGTTTTAGTTGTATTATAAATAAAACTAAATTGTAATTACCTTGCCTTTTAAATGCAGATACCGGATTCGAATATATGTTAATAATGGCGTTTTTCATAAGCTAAAGATTACCATTAACATTTATGTAGTAGATAAACACTAGAAAAGGCACCGGGTCGCAAAAACCAAACATGCTAGATCCTACTCGCCTAGTACGAGGAAAAAATTAAATAACAATAAATTTAAATAAAATTATTCTTTAAGACAAAATAAATTTTTATTTATTAATTAATTGTAACTCGCATTGCAGATTTATTGCAGCTCGAGTCTGGGCGTAGCGTACTCGCTCACAGCTAACACAGTTGTTTCAGAGGACCTAGATATTCTCATCTCATTATTTTAGCAAGTTTCAATAATAAGAAAGTAACCTTTAGTAACCTTAAGTAACCTTTCTTATTATTAAAACTTGAAGACATATTTTTTAACTTCTTACAATATCAACAGTCAAAATATACAACCAAAATCTATATAAGTTTGCTAAATGTGCAAATTTAAGCTAACTACAATAACAATTTTATAATACTCATATAATAAAATATTTAAAAGGTATAGATCTGCAATCAGAGATTTTTTCTTTTACCATGGAAACAGAAATATAATGAAGTAAAAGAATTAACTTTTTTTTCTTTAATGAATATCTTTAGTATCTTAATCCGCCATTAGGAATATCATGGTAATTTTAATAGGAAATTATGACCAAGCCTCTAAGGTATAAATCTACAAAGTTTTATTAAAATCTGTACAGTAGTTTTTGCGTGATCCGCGAACAGGGATGACCCTAATTATCATTTTATTATATAATAATAAAAATATATTGTGCGTGAAATCAGTCAAAAAATTGTCAGGTTGCATAATGTTAAGGATCCACTTTAACAATTTCAGCCATATTTCAGCTGTTTATCAATTGAATTCAACAAATCATTTTGTTTAAAATAAAAGGTTTAATACATTATGTAATAAAACATCATTCCATAAAACTAATATTTAAGGAGCAATAAACAATATTTAAATGGCCGCCATTTTGAAATTTTTCTAAGCTATAATTTTCGAACTTTTTTTATTTTATTGAAGATGCTGGGTACATGATACACCAAATTTGATTAAAATATCTTAATCCGTTCTTAAGATATATATATAAATATATATACATCCAAAAATTCTTGTAGTAAATCAGTATAGATAAAAAACCAGTTTCCATTTCCTCCCTTGTAAAATTACATAACTTAATAAGATCTTAACTGGAATAATTTTATTAATGTTACAATGTAATAACTATAAAAATTTAATAACACTGACGATATTACAATGGGAAATGGAATCATCTTCCGAGAGTTGCCGTTCAACTTGAAATCATCTGTTTACAGTATATACAGAATAATTCAAAACAATACGGCAATCTCTAGGCAGCTGATCCTGTAGCTAAAAAAGTTCCTCATATAAACACAGGCCCGAAACGCTTAGTTAGCGAGTTATGGCTAGCGATAGATTTGGCCCGGATTTCGGTTCCTCCGGGGAAATGAAGACTTCCTGAAATTCTGCCTAAGTAGATTAAAGAGCGAATTTAGTTGTTATTTATGCTTTTAAACCCGAAAATATTTTTAAAATTTGTCCCAGAACTGTACCACCTTTAGTTTTAAAGATATCTTTCGTAAAACACAAAAATTGCGGGTAAAAAGTAACACGTTTTTGGGTTTAACGTAAGAATACTTTGTTGAATTGTTAATTAAGTTGTATATTTTTCCATTTAGAAATGAAAAGATTTAATTCTGAAAAATTCATGTAAATTACTTAAGAAAAAATTAAATACAGGATATAAAATTTAACTTTATTAAAGAACAAAACAGACTGAATTGTAAAAAAAAAATTTAACATGAAACAATTAATTTTATCCATAGGTTGGAAATAACAGCTGATCACTTATATACTACGAATGAATTAATTTTTTCTCATAGGTTGGCAATATCAGCTGACCAACAATTAACTTTTTGAAAGTGTTTGAGTAATCTTGATGGTGGTTTTTGTATTGAATTAAGGTATCTGCGAGATTCTGTGTACAATTAAGAAAATAATTTTTACAAAATTTTGTGAAACTTTCTTTAATACAAATAATGATTGGCGATTCAAATACATAATCATCTGAGTATACGGACATGATATTAATTTACGGTAAAGTAAACAAGGACAGATAGGCTACAATTCAAGAATATCATGATACTTATCCGCTTCGAAGAGCAACTAATCGCAAAACATTTGAAGCTGTGGAAAGATGACTTAGAGAGACCGGCAATTTTAAACCAAACCGAGTAGATACTGGTCGTCAACGAAGCACGAGAATTCATAGTAATGAACGAACAATAATAAATTCTGTACAATTATCGCCGACTATAAGCACCAGACAGGTACACGGTGTTTAAATATTCACAATCAAGCTTCATGAGGCGCAGTTGTACCCGTTCAATGTAACACCGGTACAAGACTTATTACCGAAATATCATAATAAACGGAAGATATTCTGCAGATGGTTAACTAGAAAATGGATTCGAAATCGCAATTTCCTTCATCGTATTCTGGTAACTGATGAATTGCGATTCAAAAGAAATGGAATATTAGATTTTCGTAACACCCATATTTTTCCACCCTCCTCCCATGGGTCAGACCTACAATGAAGTATTGCTCAACCAAGAGGAATGTTCTTGCAGTTAGTGGGCCTCCTTACCCGCCGGCTGTCAATCCGGCGTGGCAGGTCAGCCTACCGCGTCTGGATCTTATTCAAGTGCCTTGCCTCTAACCGTATACAGAGGCGGGGAGGCCAGGTTCCCAGCTCCCTCCCCCGACGGCCAGGTCTCGATCTTTTCTTTTCATGCACACTCAAACAGAGAGAGCTCCCCACCGTTTTGGGTCTTTTTTACTCTTTTTTTATTTTTACCCTACATCGAAACACACACTAGTACCTTCTTAACCTGTCGGTCTCCACTTTCCTTATGAGCATTGTGGCAAGGAATCTGCCCACGGCATCCCGTGAGCGAAGCATATGCTGGGTCATAACTTCTGGAGTCCTCGTGCGAATATCTTCCCACGCAGGACAGTCAAAGAGAGTGTGCTCAGGAGTATCCACCGGAAAGGAGCAAAAGACACATTCCGGAGATTCTCTTCTTCCAATTCTATGCAGATAACTTCCATAAGCGCTGTGACCAGTGTAAGCTTGCGTGAGGAAGTAGTTCGATTCCCCCATGCCTCCAACCACATCATGTATTCAAATCAGGAATGAGTCTCCTTGTCCATTGAGCCTTTTCACCCGCAGCCCATCTGTCTCTCAATCTTCGTCTGACATCTGTTTGACCTTCAGTTTTATCTCTGCCACCGTACCGGTCGCACCTCTCTTCAATCAATATTCTTTAGTTAAATTAAAATATTCTTTAGTTAAATCGGGGGCACTGTGGACAACACACAGACCGCCTCGTAGCACACGATACGGTAGGCAGAAACTATTCCTAACAATGTTCTTCTATGTATGGATTGCAAATAAGATAAATTCTTTTTCTTCAATATGGCCTTATGCCAAACAGGGGCAGCATACATTACTGCCGAAGAACCCGATGAGACGATTAGTCTAGATTTGGCTGGTCGTTGTGCCACCTTATTAGATATTAACCCATATTTAACACATTAACACACCCATATTTGGGCGGAAGAAAACCCATGTGAGACTGTGATAAGACATTTCCAGCATACATTTTCAATTAATGTACGATTTGGTGTTCTGGATGTTAATTTGATCGGTCCACTTTTCTTACCAAAAAGGCTACAGGAGAAGCATACTTAAACTTTCCGGAAACAAACCTTCCCTCTCTCTTGAAAGAGATTTCTTATAAAAATAGGTTAGAGATGTGGTTCATGCACGTCGACGCACCTCCTCATTTTTTTTAATAATGTAAAGGATCATCTAAGTAATACATCCGGTAGACAATGGATTGGTCGAAACGGACCAATGAAATGACCACCATGATCTTCCGATCTCACGCTACCAGATGTTTTCTATGGGACTGGATGATTTCAATTGTTTATTCAAAACTGATTAACACACAAGAGGAACTAAGGAATCGCATAAGAGAAGCTGTAGAACTATTAAGAATATTCCTAACGTTACGAGACGCACTAGAAAAGAATGGATTCTTCGAGCGAAATCATGTATTGAACAAAACGGGAGCAATTTCGAGCAACTTTGAAGGTAATTAATAACGTCTACGCTAATTGTTAATGTCATTTTCCCGTTTTTACAAAGTTAAATCACATTTTGTGTTAAAACTACACTTTATGTTAAAAGCTGTTTTCAACCTATGGACAAAATTAGGTATTTCATGTTTTTAAGTTTTTATTCACAGTTCCGTCTATTTTGTTTTTTTAATAAAGTTAAATTTCAATATCCCATATTCAATTCTTTTCTTACGTAATTTACATGAATTTTTTTTTTTAATTAAATTTTCTATATTATTAATTGCAAAAAAATATACAACTTAATTAACCATTTATCAAAGTTTTCTTATGTTAAATCCAAAAACGTGTTATTTTTTACCCCCAATTTTTATGTTCTACATCAGATATCTTTAAAACTAAAGGAGGTACAGTTCTGGGACACATTTTATAAATATTTTCCGGTCAAAAACCATAAACAAAATTCGCCTCTTAATTTACCTTGGCAGAATTTCAAGAACTTTTCATTTCCAGGGGGAACCGAAATCCGAGCGAAATATTTTACTTACCATAACTCGCTAACAAAGCATTTTCGGGCCTATGTTCATATGAAGAATATTTTTCCTGTTTTTAACTAAAGAATCAGCTCTCGAGAGCTTGACCTATAATTTTTAATCACTCTGTATACCTAAATACGTTACCAAATTCAATTGTTTTAGTTCTCGGGTTTTCGAAATATGAGGCAAAAACAGTTTAGAAATAATGTCGAATATCTCATCTGGAATTTTAAGTAACTTAATAAGTACTCTCATCGTACTAAAGCTCGTTTTTCTACCAACACAATAAATAGTCAAAAGTTAACGAAGGACGAAAATTACGTCCTCTCTCTCTCTCTCTCTCTCTCTCTCTCGCGCGCGCGCGCGTGTGTGTGTGTGCATGCGCGCGCGCGGTAGCATCACTCCTTCAGGGTCATTTTTTTTTATTTTACCTTTTTAGTCAAGTAATCGGAGGCAGGTATAGCTGTTAGTTGCGTCGCACATACAGTAATCGAGGCGGTGGCTGAATGGTTTAGCCGTCGCGCCGTGCACCGTCATGCTCTTTAAACATCGAAATTCTAAAAACCTCGAATGTGTTTTTAAACGTATATCTGAAGAATATTTGCAAGCTCATAATAGCATCCTCGTCTCGGATTCGTCCGCACTATATAGTTTCTTGCGTTTCCCGTCGTAACCCGTTGGTCAGGGAATATTTAGCTGGTTATGACTCAATTCGCTCACCCTTCCCATTTAGTCAGAGGACTCTGTCCCTTGGAACCCTGTGTTCATTAAATTTATGTTTATGAAAATAATAATGATAAATAAAAATTAAACTTGTATAATTTATAAAAATATCAGTGTATTGTAATTTCTTCAGAGCAACAATTTGATCAGTACAGGACCCGAACCTTTGTGTGATCTAAGAATGTGGGATTCAAAACAGTCGGCATCCATCTTAAAAATATTAGTTATAACTGGTTACCCGTACAAAGTACGGGTAAAAATGTATTTTCCCGGTTCTTAGCGTTACCCGACAAATACCACTAGGAGGTGACTGTACTTCGTTTCTCATTTTTTTAAATTTTTTTAGTCAAATAACCGGAGACAGGTCCAGCCAGTCCCGTCGTACATACAGTAGCAAGAGCAATGGCTACGTTAGTTGTGCCGCCGCGCCTTACAGGCTTGCACCTCTTAAAAAATCAAAATTCAAAAGAACCCGAAAACGGTTTTTACATAATTAACCAAAGAGTATTTGCAAGCACCAAGTAGTTAATAATTGGTTTAGTATAGTCTGAATTCGAAAAAATATGCAATAATAGTTGAAATATTTTTTACCTTTGCTTCATTCCTTTCAAGGTCGGATTTCAAGAAACTAGAAATTAATTCTTAGATATTCACATGAAGATTACACACACAAAAAATCAAGTTGATATCTTCATCTGATACCGAAAATTAAAAAAAAATATCCGGGTTTCAAAAAATAATCCAAATCCATTTAACCCTTTAAACTCAGAATCTCAAAAAATCCTTTGTTCACTTACACCTAAGAAAAACATGTAAACAAATTTTTGTCAATTTTCTTCATTCGGTTTTGCTGGGGGGGAGGAGGTTGTTGTTAAGGAGGCACCTTAAAGGGAGGGGAGTCAGGAGAAGTTACTTTATAGGTACAGAAATAAATATTGTATATTTAAATTTTTTTACGAGATATTAATGAAAATATATGCCAAAAGAAGTACAAGATATATTTTTCAGAAATATCTACCCCCTTTCTTGTTTCTTGTGCAGTGTTGAAATGTCAAAATTTGTAAAAAAAAAAACCGATATCTAAAATTCTGGCCGCTCTAATACTTATTCGTCATAGTTGCTGTACCTAGAGATAGGAAAGTTAAAAAAAAACACTCCCAGACCATTTTTCATAATATACATACGAATAATAGAAATTAACTTAGGCAGTTTTGCAAGAATAAAAAATTAAAGTATTATAGTTTATTAATATTTAATACAAAATATTTTTCTTATTATTTAAACTTTGTAATGAGGAATGGTTTTAATATTATCAGAATACAAAAGCAACAGAAAAGACCAATTGCTTCAAAATTTCTTGGATAAAAAAAAGTTAACTTATAGACATATTTCAAGAATTTTGGTTCATAATACGAAAAAAAGTCAAGACAAAATCCTAAGGCATAATCATTATAAAGTCTACAAAGATTACCCTGACAGGTTTTTTAAACTCCGTTAGTTTACGTCCTCCACTTTTCTTTTTTTAATTTGATCGTAAAGATATTTAACAATTTGTTTAGATTAGGCAACGCACTGATTTTATTTACTATACACAGGGCGAAATACCTTTTCAGATGAGTTTGAATCTTAACTACTTCACAAGAACAAATATATATAAGTCGCGGTTGAAGTTATTTTATTCTGAATAACATTTTTCAGTCAACTGTATAACTTCATAGTTAGAAGAAGAATATAACTTCACGATTGAAGTTATAACTTCATTTCATTACTGAAATTTTTTTTCAAATAACTTTTTTCTTTTTTTTCCCTGCCCCCGGGGTCGGACCTATATTCAAGTATTGCGCAACCCAGGGGGTGTCCTTTGTATGTAAAGGGCCTTCCCGCATACCAACTGTAAATCCGGCATGCAGGTCGACCCGCCGGGTCTGGATCTTGTCCTACCTGCTTCTAACATCAAGAGCGGGGTGAACCGGATCCGGTTATACCGTTCCCGGGCCCCACCCCTTCCGTCGGGTCTCTGTCTTACTTAACCCATTGCCCACTCAAATGAGGGATACCCAGACAAGTATAGGTGCCCCCCACCTGTTCGGCACTTTTCACCCGCTTATTTTTTTCTAGTTCCTGGCCCAATTCAAGAAATCCTTTTCTTTATTTTTTAGGATACTTGTATAACTAAATTTTCTATTTTTATCCACTGATCTTGTCCTTTCATCATGAATGCAACCACATTTTCGGATTTAAATCCTTCTATTTGTGTGTTTCTTTTCAATTGACTCCATCTCGAACACCGGAAAGATGTATGTACTGGAGTGTCCAGCTCAGCGAAATATAGGCAATTCTGAAATTCTCTTCTTTTATATTTATGTAGATAGACTCACTGTGGCCAGAGAAGAAGTGGGTGAGAAAGAAACCTACGTCTCCGTGTTTCCTCCCCAATCACGGTCTAATGTTGGGAATCAGGCATCGTATCCATTCTCCCGACTTGGTTACATCCTACATATATTACCACTCATCAATTAATTTTGATTCTGCTTGATACTTGGGGGTTCCTTCGTATCTTTGCCTTCTCTGATGGGTCAAATACGGATCGGGGAGGGACACCCGCCATCACCTCCGAGGCCATGATGGAAACAGCTCTATATCCATGGATAGTTGTGAGGTTGGCCCTCTTCTGAATTTTCTCAAACCTCTACATATTTCTTTTGACGTCAAAGGTCGCATACCATGCCGCACCTCATAGAGAAGGACTGAAGTAACTGCCGCCCACTGCAGTCTTCTTTTGGCTGGTCTCGGCCTCCAGATATTACTCATCAGGTGTAACAACGAACGATCCTGTAATTCCTTCACCTTTTTTAGCGCTCTCCCCTTTGTGGTGACGGAAGTTTCCCATCTGGGAAAACCATCCCCCTAAATATTTTATGCGTGGGCTCTTATCTATTTGAATACCATCAACTCTAATTCTGATCTTTTTTTTACCTTTCTTCTACCTGTAATGATTGCAGTTTTGGTTTTGTCACGCGCTAATTTTAGTCGCTTACTTTTCAGCCAAACACTGTCAATCAAAGCTATTTTAAAATAGCTAAAGAAAATTACCTATTTTTACTAAAGTTCATATTATATTCATGTGAAACGGTCGAAAATAGTTATAAAAGTATTCCTTATTAATTAACTTTTACTTATTAGTAATTTTTCGAGCCGTTTCAGTCAAAAATGATTTTAATGACATTTAAAAAATATAATACGTTCGTTTATAAATCCAATCCTTTGATGAAAGAGCAAAGCTGTTACGAGTAGAGCATAATATTACTTGTAAATTATGCTAGTACACATCACTACTTCGGTATCAGTAAAGAAGACAACGGTAAACTACTTCACTCCTTACTTCTTTAGTAACCCTGGCTTAGTATTCGTAGGAATGTCAATTCAGTTTGGTGTTTCATATCAGATATCTTGCCTACTACTAGTAAGATTAAGACTCCAATAGATCGTTTAAGCTGAATAAGAAAATGTAAACAATAATCAAATTTTGTCATTATTATGAGGAGTATTATGATGGAGTGAAGTGCAATTTGAAAAAAAAAATTATTCTACCATTATATAACAAAAGAACTGTAACACCATATAATAGTGTAGATTATATTGTTAACTGAGACAATAGGCCGGCTAATCGATTTTTGTACATTGCCCGCTCTGGCGTAAAATATTTAATTACGTATTAATTGCAAATATCAATTCACCCATGACGAAATAATGGTTATTTTTCATTATTATTCAGTCTTTCTTATTCAGCTTATTAAAACGAAAAAAGAGAAGTCTTTTATTTCAATTTTATTTTCAAAATGACTTATTTTGATTACTAAGTAAAATTAAAAATTGTAATTACTCAATGACATAAATGTTAATATATATATATATATATATATATATAAGTTAGGTTACGCGCTTGCGCGAAAAATATAATTCTTGCTAGTACCGTCACCATTAATGTCGCATGCAAAGTTCACACGAGGTTTTTTTTATCAAGATTAAACATGTGAAAAATAAATTGAAAATAATTTTTGGATATTAAAACAGCAAAAAAAACCCTTTAAAAAATAACAAATCATTTCGAAAAAAAAGTCGCATTAATATTGATCAATTCACTCAAAAGTTAAGAGGGAAACAGATTAAATAGTTTCTGGTTGACATCGATCTTCGGAAATAAAAAAATTTATTTCTTCAAAAATAGCAAATAAATTGATAAAAATTATTTCACAAAACGACAAAAATATGCGAGGACAATCAGAAAGTATTAGCTAGCAGATGTTTAGTGAGGCATGTTTTTTTTTTGCAAGTACAAAGTGATTTACGAAGAATGTAACAAACTTTCAAAACATGTTTTATTGATGAAAATAAAGAAGAAAGTTCCTATAAGATCAAATGTTCAAATATTGGGGCAAAGGTCTCGTGGCTGCAAGATGCAGTGACCCTAATAGAACGAGCCTATGCTTTAACTGCGGAGAGGAGGGCCATCAAGCCAAGGACTGTAAAGGCGAAAGCAAGTGCTTGGTTTGCGGAGATATAGGGCACAGAACCGAGAAAAGAGAATGTACGAAGACTGTCGCGCGTCTAAGCGGGTGGCATCTAATGTATAAAGTATGAATTTTTTACAAATTAATTTAAACAGGAGTAACCTTGCGCATGATATGCTGGCGAAAATGACAAGGAACAAGAGCGTCGACGTGGCTATACTGTCCTTGCCAAACCCGAGGAAAATCGGTGAGGACTGGCTTGTAAACCTTAACGGCAAATGTGCTATCTGCACCATGAGCGCGTCCCTATTATTAGTACGGGTAGAGGTAGGGGATATATATGCAGAGACGGACGGAACGGTGGTCTATAGCTGCTACATATCCCCAAATATGTCCCAAGATATCTTTAATGATTTCCTGGAGGAGTTAATAGACTCCACCCGGTGGGGGGGGGGTTTAATCACTAAGGGAATTATTATAGCCGGCGACTTTAATTCGAAGAATGGGGAGAAGAAGGGGAAGAGGCTGATAGAGGTGTTGGACCTCAGAGGCTTGGTGTGTCTGAATATTGGAAATTTTGTCCGACGAGATTATGGTAGCGTTCTTGACGTAACGCGCAGGAGGAGGAAAATGGCTGTCCTCGTCCATTTTAATGTCAAGAATGCGTTCAACTAACTCCCTTTGAGGATGGTCATGGGTGCATTAAAGGAGTGGAAGGCAAGCGCGAAGTTAAGGAGGATCCTACTTACCTACCTCTCCGATAGATCTATTGTGTACGATTCCGAGGGAGTGCGTGTGCGTAAGAGCGTCACGGTGGGTGTTTCTTAGGATTAGTCCTGGGTCCGTTTCTGTGGAACGTGGCCTTAGACTCGGACCTGAGGTTGGGGCTGCCGGAAAGTGCGGAGACCCTGGCATATGCAGACGACCTCTTGCTCTTCTGGTGACCGCCAGAACAGAGAGGGAGTTGACCGCCAAATGTAACGATTTGATCAGAAGTATCGTGGGTTGGATGGAGGATAGTGAGCTATAGGTTGCGGTGGAGAAGACGTAGGCCATTGTCTTTGCGAGGAGGAAGAGTCTGCAGGAAATAGTCTTTTGGGTAAGGGATGAGGTCATCGTTCCGGTGCCGGCAGTTAAATACCTGGAGGTTTGGTTGGATAAAAGATTGACCTTCCAGGTACATATCAGAGAAACTGCCACGAAGGTAGAGGGAACAGTCGGGGCTCTGAGCCGATTAATGTGAAATACTAGCTAGTGTTAAGAGGAAGCTGCTGGCATCGGTCGTAGGCTCGTCCAACCTGTACGGAGTCCAGGTCCGAGAAGCGGGTTTAAAGATCGCAAGGGTTAGAGGGATTCTGGGAAGATTACTTAGGAGGATGACCTTAAGAGTCATTTCCTCCTACAAAACCGTCTCATACGAGGCAGTTTTGGTCTTGGCAGGAATTCCTCCTTGGATGTGATGGCCAAGAAGCGATGTGAGAGGAAGGACGGTGTCACCTCAGTGTGGCCAGGGAGAACGTCCTTCGGCAATGATAGAGGACGTAGGATACTTCCAACAAAAGGACCTGGACTAGGAGGCTGCTGCCCGACGTAAGGGTTGGGTGTTCAGGAATTGCGGGGAGCTTGATTGCTTTCTCTCCCAACTCTTCAGCGGTCACGGATGTTTTAATTCTTACTTCTACTTGAGGGGGAAGGGAGACAGTCATGAGTATGGATACTGCTCTGCGGAGGTGGACATCGCCAAGCACATTATTTTCAACTGACCACGCTGGGAGAGAGAGAGAGAGGAGATGTTGTCCGGGTCGTAGATCATATCTCCCTGGATAACATAGCTGAAATCATGCTCCGAATCAAGGAATTGTAGGAAGGTTTATAACGTCCTCTATGTCCAGGAAAGGGAGGACGAGAACCAGTGAAATTCGTAGTGTAATTCGTGTAGTAGTTCGTTTCGTAGTGTAATTTGCGTCAGGTTGTTTATCGTATTGTTTTTCTTGGGCTTGTTCATGTTTTCGCGTGAACATTTCCACATTAAAAAAAAATAACGGCATCGTAGTATTATGTCGTGTGTATTTTTGTAGTTTATGTATAGTTGTAACCTGTAGTATAATTTTTGTATTTATAAAGTCTGTATTTTTAACTTCCTGTAGTGTAATTTGTAAGTTGGGTGGTTATCTCGCGAATTTGGCACTTAAATTCGCTCTGTTATGCATTATTCGTTACTGTGTTACCATCGCGTTGCGTCAGGTCGTTTATTGTGCTGCGTTTTCGAATATGTTTATTTGAGTTAAAGTGTGATAGTGTCGAAACTAGAGTGAACCAGTGTTGCGCCTACGTACCCTGACGTGATGCCTAATGATGATTCCGGGGTGTGTTGGGTTACTCCAAACGGGGGTGGTTTTAGTCGGCAGTCTGCTGATGGCAGTCGAATAAGATCATATGTAGGAGCCCTACACACCGTGCATAAATACATTTCCACCTCAAAAAAAAAACACAAAAAATCAATTTCAAACGAGAGAGTTAGTTCCTTACTCCATCTTATGAGAATATATTTTTGTTATTTAAATTCTGTAGATGAATTTTAGTAAAGGATTTAAAGGTTAAGAAAAAATGAAAAAAATTTTTAAACACTTTTTTAACAAAATATTTTTTGATATTATCCTCTTTCAGTAATAAGTAAGGTTTAATACCTACAGAATATTCCATAGTTCATCTTAACTGTATAAAAAAACATCACATAGTTATTACCATATATATTTTAATAATGAATGAACGAGCAGATAGGCTTTGATAATGATACATTGAATAAACAGGTATTAATCATAAATACAGAGGGAGTTAACCATACCGTTCCAATTAAATTGTATCATAACGGTGGACATTTATAATGACAGGACGTTTGTCGACAAGATTTTAAACTTCTGACGACCACAGTTATATTACTAAAAAATAAAAAAATTTAATTTAAATAAAACACGAATTTTTATTTTTTTTAAACATATTGAAAAATTTTAAAGTTAAGTTCCTGAGAATGGAAAATTAATTTCCGAAAGCGCTAGAACCGAATATAAAATTGTTAGTAAGTGGATTTGAGTATTATCATTATATAATCGTATCAATGGGCCATGCTTGATAAAATTATTACAAAGATAATGAATACTATTTAAGGTAAAAATAATTTTCAATATATGATAAATATTTTTTAAATTGTACTTTTCATTAAACTACTCTTACATCAATTCAATATTTAAGTTTGCCCTGAGGTAGATAATCCCCACGTCCGGAACATTCCATCTGCGTTCCACGTCCAGGGCGGAAACAGCTGTACATTTGTACTTTTCTTTATGCTGGCTAACGGAGCTCCGAGTTTTACTTTTCTCGGAAATCGGATCTGGTCGGCCAAATTTCACCTATAGGCCGCATTTAAGGACTGGATTTTTCGGACACCTGCAGGTACGAAATACTTTACTGATCATGGATACGGATTACACCGCCTTTAGAGCTGGCGATGTGGCGGCCAGGGTGGAAGTGATTGCAGGTGTAACGGAGACCCTTCCGCTATCCACATGCCCGCCGCGATGGCAAGCATGTAGTGAGGTGCCCATGTACATCGGTGCATGGGAGCCCTGAAAACCACGGTGCGCAAGGGCCTGGAGTCAGTGCAGAGATTGCGCATCCGCTCTCTGCCAGAGCATATGCCAGTTCCACCGGAGTACCGGAACGGACCTCCAGGGTTGGTAGAACCGGAACGGAACTCCAGGAGTGGGGATGTACCCCGGCGGCTAGCCTTACTACAGAAGGGATTGAATTATCATGGAACTTGAACAACAAAGCGTGGCAGAGGGTTCACAAAAACACCCTCGTTTAGAACCAGCCATTTCGCCTATAGCGAAAAGGAGAAAGAGTGCTGAGACAGGAAGATTTGAGAGTGAGGCAAAGCGAATACAGAGAATTCTGTATAAGAATGTGACTGGTAAACCAAAATATTTGGTAATTACCAGAGAGGATGGCAACTTTTCAAAAATGAGTCCGCTTCTCATCGCTAGAGAAATAAAAAATTGTGCCGGAGGTCCTTTTAAAGAAATACGCAAGACCTATAATGGACTTCACTTAGAGACGGTGAATGACAACCAATCATTGAAAATTCTTGGGCTTAAAAAGATTGGTGATTTCACCGTAAAGGTAGAGCCGCACAGCACTCTCAACAACTCAAAGGGGGTTGTTGTCTGTCGGGACCTTTTAAATTGTACGGAGCAGGAGATAATAGAAGAGCTGACACCACAAGGCGTGATTGACTGCAGATGGCTAACTATGAGAAGGAACGGCGAAATTCTGCCGTCTGCCTCTCACGTGCTTACTTTCAATAAGTCAACGTTGCCCGAGAAAG